>JACEOJ010010033.1:0-15186 GCA_013761285.1 Campoletis sonorensis | reverse complement strand
GTGTTGAACTTTTTTTTCTGTTTTCATTCGCCTAACCAAAAAAAAAAATGCACTGCAAGTCGCAAATTATTGTGAAATGAAATATTACAAATTTCGTTTTAAAAGATACACTTCGTTCCAACCGAAACGAGTTGACATAACTTGAGTGACGAAAAATAGCATTATCAATTAATTAACGTTTAAAAAAATGAAAACCAATATAAACATTGAGTTACATTAAGTTTAGCTGCTTTTCTCAAAGCAGCTTTAACTCAAAGCTGCTTTTACGCAATGTTTGAGCGGATTATAATAATTACAACGCTGCTTATCGGCAATTTAAATAAATACGAATTAAACAAATACTTTGATTGCAAAATATTTGACGAGACAAGCAGCAGCAGATAATTTAAAACTCTTCAATTTCTTAAATACAACTAACACAATCTGTGTTCCGATGCGGCATCAGCTCAGCCAATATGACCGATCTCACCACTCAACGATAGAAACGTAATTTAAGTAAGAATTGTTTAATTGCATTTGCGATACGACTTGTAAAAAGCCAGAACCTTGATCGGCATGATTTTTGGGTACTAATCTAAGATCTAAGCAAAAATTCACGTACACATCGTTTAGACTATTTAGCGAAATATCAAAGTTGCATGGTTTCGTATTGATTTTTTTTCAAAAATCATACAACAACAAAAAGTCAGCATTAGTATCAGTCAAATTGGTCTGCAGCAGTCCGAGTCAAATGTCACTTTCTGCAGCTATTTACTGATTAAATCAAATTTTCCCGAAGTTTCTTATTTCATTTATCTGTTATATTTGCGACGATTAAAACCGCGATAATTGTTCGCAGCATATTCGCGCTCGATAAGATTAATCATATCTCCTGTAATTGATGTTGCATTTCTTTTAATCAAACCGGTATTCCAAATATGCTTTACATCCTGTAGAATAGTCAATGTATATGTGGTTTTGGGAAAAGCTTCAATATATGATAGGAGTACGTGATATATATACGTATACAGATCCAAATGTACCTTAGCGTTGGTCCGTAGAACTCACGAGCAAGGTACAGGGAGAACTTAGCGAAAATACATACATAGGCTTGCTATTTGTACATATATGTATGGACGTTCACACGTGTAGAAAATAGACACACGTACATAAGTACATGTATATATATATATATATTAGAGAGCAATGTAGCCGCGATGGAAGCTCGGAAGGACGCGACACGGTAGGATTCAGGGGTAGTTTGATGGTCCGGAGGGTGAAACGACGGGATGGCCAAAGGGGGCAAGTTAGACGCAGCAGTAACGCCAGCAGCGCAATGTAATACATACGCATATATATTTGTATATATGTACTTGGATCGAGGTAGAAAGCGCGAGAGCGAGGGCGTTCGAAGCAACGTCGTTTGGTGCGAGTGAGGCAACTGTATAGCTCGGGTGGGTGGTTGAAGGAGGTTGGAATGGGGTGAGTTAGGTCGCGAAGGGACGCCCGCGCGGCTAGCTAAATAACGGTCTGCCCTATCTGCGTCCTTGCAAGCCCACCCTCTCCTTCTTGCTGCCAGGCTCGTTTCTACTTCCCTTCTGCCCTCCAACCACCTCTCCTTTATCACCCTCTCAGTCTCTCTCTCTCTCTCTCTCTCTCTCTCTCTCTCTCTCTCTCTCTCTTTCGCGCGCTCCCTTGCTCTCTCCTTTCTCTCTTACTGCGCATTATCCTCTCTCTTTCTCTCACACCCTTACCAACCTCCCGGCCACTTCCTCACAGCGAACACCGCGTTTTCACCCTCTCTCTTTTTCTCTCTCCCTCTCTCTCTCTCTCTCTCGCTCTCTCGCTTTCCATCTTCTCACGGTCCCTTATTTGCCCTACCTCCCAGCTCTCCATATACTCCGCACTCTTATTCCACGTGTCTCACATCCTCGTTTCTCCCTCTTCAAAGATATATATACGCTCCTCCACCTACTTTGCCACCCTTCAACTTCGTCCTTCTCCCCATCCTCCCGCGGGGCCAACTCGCGACCCTCGAGCAAGCTAACACCGATCTCGCGGAGCCTATTTCGTCGGAAAGGAAACGACGTAAATGCGCGAGGCAAAAATCATCCGTCTACGTTTCTCTACACTCTACGTATATTTTCTCATTTTCTTGGGATTCTCTTTTCATGCGTATTTCGAAATTCTTTTGTACGTGGAATGCGTTCAAAGTAGATGGAAAAGCTTCACTTTTATAATGAAACTCGAACGTCCGAAATAAAACGGATATTAAGACACAGTCTTAACTAAAATATAAATCGGTGTTTGAAGCAGTTGAAATTTTTAACATTGTACGAAAGGTATATCAAAAATATAGACCAACATTAACACTTCATTGAAAAAGGCCAGAATATACGTGAGTCAAAACATATAGATTTTGTCAAAAAATTAATATTAAAGTGCTTTTTTTTGTGATTTTATTAGGCAGAGCTTGCAAGCTTTTTTGTACCGAATACCGAAAATCTGCAACATGTTTCGTATAGAATAGAACAAAATGAAAAAAGGATATAAAAATGATTGTAATTTGCATTGGTAAAAATAGTGAAAAAAATGTGTCAGGGGTCGCGTTAGTTTTTTATCGAACAGGTGACTTTCCCAGATGAGTGAGGTGTCAAGGTACCAAAAGTAGATAAATACCATAATGTAGAAATTAGGAATGAACGAGAGACTCATGCTGCTTGTAAAGTCATTTTGAAAAGGGGTTGAAGGATGGTTGTAGAAAGGGTTGAAAATGCGATTTGCCGGAGAGGTTAAAGCAAAGATACATGTAACGAGGAAGGATCATTCACAAAGAGATAGAGAAATGAAAAGAGAGCGAGAGAGAGAGAGAGAGAAAGAGAGAAAAAGAGGAGAGGGAGGGAAAGACACAGAGGCTAGAGGGATTTAGAGTAAAGTACCGGGATTTAACAGTCCAGCCACGAAACACACGTACCATACAAACTCTCTCAACTGATCCAACTATCTTGGTGAGTCACGCGCACAGCCTCTCTCCTACAAATATCTTTCTCTCTTCCTCTCTCTCTTTCTCTCTCTTTCTCTCTTTCTACCGTTCTATACATTTATACGTATAACTCGAACGATATATTTCGTTCCTCGTTTCTCGCTCTTCGTATTTACTACGCTCCTTTATCTCTCATTCCCTCCCTTCCTCACCATCTCACTTGTCCTCTTTCTCACTGTTTTACCGATCGCTGACCCATAAATGCGGTCGAGCGACTTTGCAGTCCGCTTTCTGTCCCTCTTTTTCCCAACATTCCTCCCTCTCTTTCTCTCACTCGTATTACGGAAGCGAACTTTTCAAGTTCCCGCGACACTGACCCACTTTGTGAACGCCTCCCTCATACTTCCCTCTCCCCCGCGTCCTCCTATCTAACTCCATACTTCTCCTCCTCCTCCTCCTCCTCCCCCTCCTCCTACTCTCCCACAGTGCCACAGTAGTTACGTAGCCCCAGAGCTTGCTCAGACTATGTATGAATGCCCGCCATGAAAACGCTCTCACTTTCCTCAGCTACGTTATATCTCTTGTATATAAATGTATATATATGACTGTGTCGGCTTATCTCGGAGCGCTGCACTCTTTCCTCCACCGTTATTCTTTACCCCCCTACCACCCCTCAATTCACTCTTTAACTTTGCCGCAAAAACATCGAAACTTCCCAACCTGTACGATGCACATTTTACTCAACCTTGACAATACAATTTTCCTTTTCTTTCTCGTCTCTTTCTCTTTCATAACTTGCAACCCGGAGTCTCGGTTGAAATTTTATTATTCTACCAACTTTCCTCTATAACAATGAAAATCTTCGCTATCACTTTTCTGCGCATTAACGCGAATGTCGAGAGATACGACCCAATGAGAGCAAGCATTTTTAAAGCGGAGCTAACCATCCACTTGGCGATTTAAGTGTTGGCTCCCCAATTGAGTGAAAATAGGAACATTCAATGATTTCTTTCGAAATTTCCCATCGATTGTTTTCCCATTATCGCAAAAGTTGCTCAGTCCAAAATTTGAGGTTGGAAAATACTTTTTAATGAGCTAAAAACTGCTTAAGAAATCTTGGAGTCTCGATTTACAAAATGTAGCATGATTGAGCGATCTTGTAGCGAGTATTTTTCGAGTGTGTTAAGGACTAGGTGGATTAGTGCGATAGAGGAAGAATTCAATTGGGGTGTCGTTTAGCCAGAAGGAGAGCATCTTCTCCATATGAGAATGGATGGTTCGCGGAGCGTGTATGAATATGCCTGGATGCATCTCGATGTGGCGGATGATGTGTTGAGCGGGTGCGGCTCAACCGCGAGGCGAATGAAGAAGAAAAGAAAAAAAAGGAAAGAGAGGAGAAAGAGATAGAAGAGGGAAGAGGGAGAATGGGGGGAGGGTTAAAAAAATGCCAGTTAAGAGTAACAGGCCCCCGTGAGACGGGGCAGAAGGCAGGCGGGCGTTCGTGGCAACTGGAGAGTGTGTGAGAGGGAGAGAGACGAAAAAGAGAAAAGTGAGAAGGCAGAGACAGCAAGAGAGAGAGATAGAGAGAGGGCAAAAGAGATCGAAAGAGAAAGACGAAAAGCGCGAAACGATACGCGAAAGAGGAAGAGACGAGACAAAGTTATCGAGGGAAGCATGGCTCACATATCGCGAAAGAGAGACGGCGAGAGAGAGAGAGAGAGAGAGAGAGAGAGAGAGAGAGAGAGACAGAGAGAGAAAGAAAGAGCCCAGTCGGCCATCAGCCATCCTGTCATAGACAGGATGTGAGGGTCCGCGAGCCCGGACCGCGCTCCGCGCGTTATACACGCCCGCGAAGCGCGGTTCTCTCGTCGCGGTTCTCGCCGTTCTTTTGCTCCTACATCGTCTTCGTCGTCCCGTCGTTTCGCCGGAATTACGCCTGCTCGTGTATTGGCTCGCATGTACGCGGCTAACTGTATGTGTAGGTTTTCTGACGATCGTTGCCAGTCGCGTACGATATATACACGAATATACATGCATATATATATATATATGTATATGAGCACGCGTGAGGGAGTCCGATAAGTTCCGGGGCCTCGAGAATCCGTGAGAGCTCTGTTAGCACATGTTACATATATAAAGAACGGACTATGCCAAATGAACTCGAACATTCTTCACGATTTTTCATTTACGAATAATCAATAAAATTGTAAAATCATAATAATTAGGTTATGACCAAAAGAGCTCGAACGCGTTGTTCGTACTCAATTGCGGCCTGAATTAAATAACGATTACGATGCTCAAGTAGTTAAATATTTCGTTGAGTCTGCTAGACAGTAAAATGTTGAACATTTTTCAATAAGAAACTATAAATGAATATAAATAATCTTGCATCATTTTTTATTTGGCCGCTATACAATACGGAGATTAAGTTGACGAAACGTGACATTTATTCTGTGTAAACACATGTTGCACTCGTACTTTTGTGCAAAATAGGCGGAGGAAGTTCGGAAAAGTCAGAAGCTTAAAGCGAGGAAATAAATTTACTGCGTACTTACTTGGACGAGAAAGTAAGACAGTTAGCAGGAAACGCGGAGAGAGCGAAAATAAGAGAGCCGTGTAAAAGAAAAGGAAAAAGCAGGGTTGTGTGTATTTATGGGTTTCGAGGGGAGGGAAACCGAGAGCTTAGATCCTGGGAGGTATACGGAGGAAGGCCCAGGTATACGCGGACCCCGGGAACCCTGACCGCGGGTCCCGATAGTCCCGACCAGAACTATTCTACACTGAGAATACATAAATACGCGCGTACATCTATATACATTTACACCTATATATATAAATATATAGATATATATTTTAGCGTGTACCGCGGTAAAACCGCGGGCGTTCTTCATCCGGATATATAGTTACAGTAAAATCCACAGTTGCCGGCCGACTATGTCGGTATATTTTATGTATTAGTGTGCTCACTCAGTATGCGCATTCGTATTATTCATAGCTAGCGAAGAAAAGAGCATAAAGTGCGTTTTACTACACAAATCGCTGTAATTTACGCCCCTTTTCTTCGCCACTAATCGATATTAAGTTCTCGTCTATCTGTGTGTTCGTAGAGACTCAAAGACTTGAGCTGAAACATGTGCGTGTGTGTGTGTGTGTTTGTGTGTATGTCTGTGAGTTTTATTACAGCCCATGCAGGATCACGTGCTTTGAAAAGCTTGCGTACATTTACGCGAACGTCGCGACAAAAACATTCTATGTACACAATGTATGGATGTGTGCACTCCAACGTGTCGACACGATGCCGAAGGCTGCGTTTTTTTCTCTCTCGCATCTCTTCGTTCTGTCTAAAAAATATCGAACTGGTATTTACGAAACGCCACGAATGATTTCACTGGATATAAGATGTTTGTTGGTTAATTATTCCTGGGAATTTTCCGCCGTTTTATCAAATTAGTGAGATTCTAGTAAAATTTTGCCAACGACGAAATTTTACAGAAAAAAAAACAACTATTTTTTACTGTATTGTGTAATTTCACGAGATGCATGGGTACGACACATGCAAGTTTGTAATCAATTAATTGGCATGGTCTCTTAATGAGTCAATTAAAATATTTCGACGTCGTGGCTCAAATCAATAAATTTCGTATCGAAGGATGATGTAAAATGAAATTCGTGATAAGAAAACAAAACGACATATGCTTATGTTCTGCTTAACGAAGATGTTGATCCATGTGTACACGAATGATTGTGTGTGGGGGTGAACTTCCCTATCACTAAAGTTTGACGAAAGTTAACCATAAGGATTACACCAAAAACCAAATGATGCTCGCGTTCTTATGGTGGTATTAACTTTTGGAAATGTTTATTTCGCCACACTTGCTCAAACGTCAAGGACCGAGCGAACCCTCTTTATCAAATAGCGAAAAACCATGAAAAACCTGGATAAAATTTGTCCGAAAAGATGCTTTCGGTATTAGAAGTCCCGAAGGAGTTTTTAGCATGTTTTTACGAATTCAACGACAGAAATACAGACTTTTCAGTGTCTACACGTCGATAATATATGTGTTACATATATAATACTATCGGAGGCACCTATTTATATAACTGTATATACACAAATATCTGACGTATAATATATATGTAGGTATATATAAACACATGTGTACAATACATACGGTAAATATATAATGTAGATCGCGATATCCACGTTATATACGTGTATTGGTCGCGTCCAAAGCCCTGGATAGTATCACATATGTGCTTACATATATACATTGCTGTATATGCAGCAGGGCTCGCCTTTGTGAGAAACGCGACGCTGCTGGTCTCGATGCTTCGTCGAGCCCTCTGGGTGCACGTTGCACTCGTGTTGCTGCTGCACACGCTGCATGCACAACGAGAAAGAGCTCTCGCGATGGTACGAAGCAAAGAGAAGAGGAAGGGAAGGGGGGGGGGGGGGGGGGGGGGGGGGAAATGAGAAGAGGGCGAGAGAAGAGAACCGAAGAGCAGAGTCCCAGCAGTAACAGCAGCAGCAGCTGGTCCCTGGTATATATGCGTGCGCGACACTTCCACTCAATTCGCGAGACCCGCATGCTATACACGCTGTGTGTGCTTGCCTCTCCTCCACGTTCTGTTCTCTCGCTCTCTCTCTCTCTCTTTCTCTTTTTCTCTCCATTTCTCTCCGTACCTTGTCGTCTTTTTTCCTCTCTTTCTTCCTCTCGAGCGATTTGTCGCTCTCGCTCCCGATCGCGATCACTCTTCCTCTTTTTTTCTGGAGTTGGCTCTCTCTCTCTCTCTCTCTCTCTCTCTCTCTCTTATTCTCGTTCCGTTCCTTTTCTACCTTCTTCTCTTTCTTTTTCTCTCTGGTTCTCTTATTCTCCACAAGTCCCGGCGATCACTGATCAGTCGTTATACCAGGGAATATTGAGGGGTGCAGAGGGTGGCGAGAACCAGCTCTCTCACAGCAAATATATAACCGTGCATGCACTTTTGTGTTGCGCACCCGCGCGAAAAACCCGATGTAGATTTAATGAATATACGGACGCGAATATGTACATCTGCTACGGAAAATTTATAGTTACACGTGTACCATGAATTTTTCTTGGGGTTTGCTTCTTCAATGCATTTTCTTTATTTCGCTTGTTTTCGCTGTTGGAAGGTTGAGGTGACATCGATTTCTGTTTTTTTTCTTTCTTTTTATTTTTTAATACTTTCGATATGTTGTTCGCAATTATATTTCGCACTTGGTCCACTTAGCGTTAATCAATTAATTGCATAAACAGCCTTGATTTGGTATCAATTTCTTCATTGCATTGAATACTCAAGTTTGAGCGTTGAATTTAATTCGATCGAACGATGACTAATCTTTGGAGCGAACGTACGAAATGAAAGGTGAATAAAAAATAAGATTAGATCCCGCAGTGACTGAGGAATCCTCGCGGTCGCGGTTCCATCCGGAGAAGGAGGGAGTAAAAGTTACGATGACGCGAATGAGAAGGCGGATGAGCGAGACAAAGTATATAGTCTTGAGTATAACTTTCAATACCTCGGATTATAAGGTGACGAGACGTTTCGTTGGTCCTTCTCGTTTGCACACTCGTCCCAAAGCTTGCCGACCGAACGAGCACGTGTAATTTGCGTTTTTTTTCCTCTCCATCTCATCTCGTTTTTTTTTTTTTTTCATTCTGTTGACTTTTTTTTCACTCTTCAGACGCGCCAAACAACTATTTGGGTGGGTAGATTCCAATCGATTTTAACGCGGAGTAGAATACGTATGAATAAATCTACACTTTATAGCGAATATTTCGCAAACTCGCTCCAACATTTCGTCCCGATGAGCTCAATACGACGTGTTTTCCGGTAAAATAAAATCAACGATAATTAATAAATCATTAGTTTTGTTAAACCGTTAAATTTTGCGATTTGTTTAATTGAAGGACTTTTAAAAAAGTCGGATTGATTGAGAAACTTGACAGCAATAATTTATTGCACTGGCAAATATTGTTCTGCGATGGATATCGACCTCCTTCCAACCTACTGGGTCATTTTGACCCGGGCTAGATTTTTCAGCCTAATTATTTTTACCCCAGAAATATTTTTGAGGACTATGAGAATTTTTTTCATGAGAAAGAACGATTTTTTTCATTTCGAAAATGAGGAAAGTTTTGTCCGAATGAATAGTTATTTATTTATTCAATCGTTGCACCATTTTCTTCGGAAAAATTATGGTTTTTTTAGTAGAATGCTCCCGTTGCCAAAAGTTGAGGATGTCATTAATTTTTTTGAACCAGTAATTTCAATGTTCCTCGAATTCGATGGTGCACACATGTGAAGGGATCTTTAAAGTTTACTGCTCTTGGTTTTTCAATAAAAACAGACCGAACGTTTGCTGATCACCGGGTCAAATTGACCCGGTATTGAAGTGTGTCAATACAATGGCCGAATTGAAATGTTTCAACGAAGGGTTAAATTTGGTGGAGTTTAAATGCTCTAGATTTGATAATCGATTCAACAGAAAAATTTATTCAGGTATTAATTTAATTAAATTCACTTGATTCGATATATTTTTCATACAATCGCCGCTTAAAAATCTCGACCCTTAATTCCTCCGCGGCTTTCAATTTTCATCTGATCAGCTTTCACAGCCGATAAAATTCGAATGCAAATGAGAATCATAACAATCTCCGCTAAGAACAGTACAAATATTCAAAAATTAGTTTAAACAGCTGTTGAAATATTTCCCAAAATCTCGAAAAAAGAAAAACACATCGTCCATAAAATGAATCATTTTCAAACTGGCGCAAAAGAAAATTGTATTTTTCTCAAAGTATCAAACCAGTGGAGACAGAAAATCTGAACAAAAGCCGAGGATATGAAAATGGCAAGAAAGTAAAACAATTTTAGTATGAGTACGGGAGTACGGGAGGTCTGAGGAACAAGGACACCAATAGAAAATTGTAGACACACCGCATATACCAAAGCATATATATATTTATACATATATATCGATGTATATACATATATATACGCGAGTATATGCGGACGCGATGGGCGAAAGAGATTCGTGGAGTATAGAATGACGGAGGAATATGAGAGCGTAGGATAGAGTGCCACGTCGGGGGAGGGAGGGGGGGGGGGTGAGCTGAGGGAACGTTGGAGGCATCCTCTTTAGAAGACCCTTAACCCTGCGGGTGACGAGCTTGGATACCGTCGGTTCGTCTGTCCATCCATCCGCTTGTTCGTCCATCCGTCGCTCTTACTACGGCGTATATAAGCGCGTCTATATACAAAGCAGCAGCGCATCGGACACAAAAGGGTTCATGGAGAGCCGCGGAGTCCGAAGCTCGCGAGACTCGTCGATAGGGTAGAGAAGCGGGTAGGGGCGGGAGGCGAGGAGGGCGACGGCGGGGACCTATAACCGACGTTGTACTCGTGGTTCTCTCGCGACGTGATGAGAAAAACAGAAAGAGAGAAAGAGAGAGAGAGAGAGAGAGAGAGGGAGAGAAGAGAGCATCATCAACATATAGCCAAAGCCCGAGAGAACACACCAACGGCAGCAGGAAGCTCGCGCGATGCGTGACTCACCCAACACCGACCAAAGTACTTGTATATATACGTACGCATATGTATTTATATATATATTAATATCAGTGTGTATGTGTACAGTACGAAAACCACACGCGTTCGCGTTCGCGCGTTGAGCACAGCTTGTCTCTGGCCTCCCTCGTTCATTTTCGCTCTTTTTTTCATCTTTCCCTCTCTCTCTCTCTCTCTCTCCCGCTCTCTCCCTCTCTCTGTCTCTAATTCCTCTCGCTCTGTTTCTCTATCTCGTATTCTATTTCTTAGTCCTATACATACGTAAGTAATGACGCACCCGCGAGCACGCGGTTGTTTAATACGCCACCCTTCCCTTTCCTCTGGTTATTCGGTTTTCCACGTTCTCTCGCTGTGCAGTTTGTACTTTCTTTCTCCCTCTCTCTCTCTCTCTCTCTCTCTCTCTCTCTGTCTATCTCTTTCAATGGTTTTCGCGCTTTTGTGCTCTCTCACGTTTTATATATGCATATAAATATGCACATACACATATTCTGCCTTGGATGTGTCAGAGTTCTTCAGCTCGTTTTTCTCTCCCCTCTCATTCGTTCTCGCGGTCTCGCGCGAACGTTGAACGACTTCGTCGTCGTTTTCGCGTCCTCGTCGCCGTTGCTTTTCGCGGCTTCTCCTCGCGAAATCTCGTGCGTATATAACAAATCCCACCGTCTCTCACCCCTCTGCCCACCTCTTCCTTTTAACCCCCTTCCCCTTTCCACCACGTTACTCTCGCACTTTCCAGACCCCACCACGCCCCGTACACACGCCTCGTCTCACATCCATGATTTTCTGCTTGTATGTCAGCGCCCCCTGTCGTATCCCCCTTTTTCTAGCATATATATATACATAGCCCGCGGACCCTTTGTCCTCTGCCATCACCTCGCGTTATTTCACACTCCCTCGCCCCTCAACCTACGCTTGCTGCATGTATACATATATATCCGATCCACACGAGCTCAGAGAAAAATAGAAAAAAAAATATATATCTACCGAGAGAAAGAAAGAGAGACAAATAGATTGTTAAGACCAACGATTTTGCGCGTGTCGTAGGTACACGGGGCACACGTGAATTTTATATAAAGCTTGTATTTATGTGTCCATGCTGTATATATGTACTTATCCTGCGTATTGACACGACGCGTGCATATTACGCGTGTGCAGCACTAAACGCGCAGTATACGCTATAGTTACAGTAACGTAAGTGTCCCAAGTATACTGTTAGTTTGATATTTGTTTATTGTATATATATATGTATAGGTTTTTGTATTGACCGAATGCACGCGTACGAAAACTTGATCGTGTTTTCCGCTCGATTGATTCTATTTATACGGATTTTACGTCCTCGAGGGACGACTCATTTAGATCTTCATTCTTAAAGATTACTAGCCTGCGATATATCGTTCTCACGAAGTCTTCGCGATCATGAATTCATTGAGATTCGTTCGATATATTTAACCGTTCATTTGATTTTTCGCGAAATACAGATTTTCCACGTTTGTCGTGAGAAGATTTTGTCTTAGTATTTTCGAAAAAGTCGACAAATTTTTGAAAACAATCTACAAATTTGTTCGTTTTTTATGCAGATTTCAATAAATAAATATTTCAATTTTTACGTTCGACGCTTGCGAGTCATATTGAATCGATAGAATGTTATGAAAATTGAAACAAAAGTTTAAATCGTACGAATTACGTGTAAACGTCAGAAGAAAAAAAGGTGACGTATGTTTTATACAGTTTTTTGGCAATGCGCACGTGGTAATTCATACACAAGTTCACATAAACACGAATTTGTAGAGATCTCCTCGATTTGTCACGACTTTATACAACATACGTGTATATTACCGGAGAGTAATCGTCGCGTACTCGTCTCGGTGAGAGCTACAAGCGAAACGTGCAACAGAGCGGCTCGCGCGAGCGAGTTCTTCAATAAGTCGCGGCAACTCGGACGTTCCCGGAGAATGATGACATTCCGCTTTATCATGTTGTATAGTGTTATAATATACGTATAATAACCGTGATGTTCAGTTATGACTTGCAGAGAATACGTAATTTGTGGGAGTTTACATGATAGATGGTTTGTTTATGCTCTACTTGAATTCATTTGAAATAATGCGACGTAATCGGCAACAAATTTAATGATTTTATGGTAATTATGCGGTTTGATTACTTGTCAGAAAAATTATGCATAATTACAGCATAATTACCGATTTTTTAAATGTTTTTTTTTTTACATTATCGGACAAAACCTGATCGATTTTTCTTTTCGGCAAATTATGTAGTTAAATTTTAATTAGATGAATAGACGAATACGTGCTTCAGAATTATACGGAAATTAAAAGTATCGCTACAATCCGGATCGGCCTGTTTTTTTTATTAAAAATCAACAAACTTTGAACGGTTCGACAAAGTTTTTATGGAGAACCGAAACAAAATGTTGAAACTATCGATTTTTTATTTTTTTCCGAATTAATTTGTGACATGATCGATGTATTTTTTCAACAAATGTGTATGACACACGATGTTTTGCAGGTGAAAGGATTTTTCAATGGTTCCGTGACTTTTGGTGTCACCAAGAACGAAAACGGGAAAAAAAAAAAAAACAGAGAGCCACCCAACATGAAAAGATGTTTTTGATGTCTGCTTTTTTTTTTGGAGCAATAAACGAGGGCGTTTGTAATACGATGAGATTCGCACCGGTCTGCGACATCGCAAAGAGTCTCTCGCGTGAAAATTGTCAACGATAAATATCTGGAAACGAATCGCGTAAACGGAGGAAAAAAAAAAACGACAAAAAATAACGTTAACACACCCTCGGAGAAAAGTGAAACGAACCCTCATTCAGTTCTGTTATAAGAGGCGGACACTGTTTTGTTATTAAAAAAAAAAGCTATAAATACTTGTTGAAGAAGAAATTATTTCTGATGATCCAACAAAACGAAGATATTTCTTCGAATTCGTCGTTTATCAATTGAAATCACCTTCTAATTACTTGAAAATTCGTCGCATTACCAAAATCAATAAAACTTAATCGATCAATTTTCGAATTCTCGAATCATCATGAAAGAATATGTTGAACAGTCGTCCAACCTCTCAATATGCTATTTAATCGAAACTTTTCAGATCGACGTAAAGTTTCAACCGAAGTTATGATCATGAACCTTCGATCATCATATTTCGAAATAAATCAAATATTTTTAATCATTAATTAAATGATTCGTCAAACTCTGGGGACGGACTCGAGATAATTCCACTATATTTCATGAAATGTTATGTTTTCTACGAGTTCTGTGGCCATGTCCAGCTGTGGATCGACCAAGGGGGAGTGTGTTCGAGCTTTTGGCAAAATTCGTCCGTTTTCCGTGAGGACGCGCGGAACGTGGCGCGGACGCGCGAGTGAATTTAGGGTGGTACACCAAGGACTAATAACAAAGGGGCTGTTGGCCAATGTTCGTCTCTATATCTGTTTATATATATATATGTATATATAAATATATACATGTGCGTGTGTATGGGCTGGGGTGGGTCGTCAGGGACAGTGGAGAAGAAAGAGAGGTAGTAAGGGGTCGGTGTTGGCCAGGCAGGGGAAGAGGAGGGGAAAGGGGGGGGGGGGGGGAGGGAGTAAAACGACATCACGTGTATATAGAAGAACCGCGGGATACTCGTGGGTATATACGCAATAAGAAGGGATCGTCGCGGCGAAACGCGACGGAGAATTATCTCTATCTATGTCCCCCGGTCGGCGTCCGAATCCCATAGTTATAGAGAAGGACGAAAACTGTATCCGCGACAAGAGTGGTTATAGTTGTGAGAAGTGAGTAGAAGAAGAGAAGAATAGCGAAAGATGGATGGAAAGAGACAGTGGAAGACGAAATTAGGAAGACGGAGGGAGTAAGATGGAGAATCGCTAAGATGGGGAATTTAGAAGAGGAGAATTAGAAGAATATGGAGAAAGAGATGGAGATTTAGAAGGAAGCGTGTTAAACGAGGGGGATAGAATGAAATTTGCAGGGAAGGTGGCGAGGAAAGGCGACGAGGAGAGAGTGAGATAGAATATGAAGGAAACCAAAATTTGGAGGAGAGTTGGATAGAGAGTAGGCTAAAGAAGTGAGAGAAGGAGCGAAATTTAGAAGAGAGAGAGAGAAAGAAGGAGGAGGTCGATAGAAAAGCGCGAGTGCGATGTTTAGACGAGGGAGAAGCACGTTGTGTTGGGTGAGAGAGCCCAAGAGAGAGAGTGAGAGAGTGAGAAAGAGGGATGACATTTGGAGGAGTAAGATGGGAGAGCAAGGGAGGTCGAGAGAGATAGAAAATCGCGAAAGGTCGAGGGGGCATAGTGTCGGAACAGTGGAAACCATGGAGAAGGAGGAGGAGGAGGAGGAGGAGGAGAAGAAGTGGGAGGTGAAGGAGAGCGAGGGTGAGGCGCGCACATAGCCCAGGAGGTGTGGGAGGCGCAGGAGACCATCGAAAGAGAAAGAGGGAGAGAGAGAAGAGAAAGAAGAGAGATAGAAGTGTTCGGACGAGGGAAGGCGGTGACCCGCGGTGCCTGTCTGCTGCTGCTGCTGCTGGCCGCGTTTTCAGAGCCGCACAGCGAGAGAGGCTCTCCTCTACCGTGTTATGTAGCGCGTGGGGTGGCGTAGCGCGGA
>JACEOJ010010032.1:0-50000 GCA_013761285.1 Campoletis sonorensis | reverse complement strand
AAGTAATGATGAAAGATTCGCGTTTTCATTCAATAAATCGTAACCCTGATCAACACTTTTTTATCATTGACATTGCATCAATAAATGACATCATTGAATGGCCAGTCTCGAATGATTGATTAAATAAAACCCTACACTCCTACAATCTATTTTTCCGAGAATAAACTCTATAACGGGGTTGAAAACAACCCCAAACTTCTTCTCAGTATAAAAAGCGATAATGAGGTATTCTTCGCTGTTGAATAACGAAGAGGAACAATTGTTACAAAAATTGGGGTGATAGCGAGTCAAGATATCGCGCAATACCACGTTATACAACGATGAGTACATAAAACATAAGAATGAAAAATTGCTGACATCACGTACCCTGCACGAATCAGCATTAATCGTATATATTTATGAGACAGTTGATCGACCGATAGTAACGAGTTAAAATTTGAAAGAAATGTCAAGTCAACATTCGAGTGTTTGCGTCCTGATAAAGATTCTAGCGTGTTATCGTCCCCCATGAGTTGACATTTTGTTTCGTTTAATGAATCTTATCACTATTTTCATAAAAATATGGAAAAGTAAAGTAAGCATCTATCAAAAAATATTTATCAAAGCATCTATCAAAAATCAACTCAATATCAATTCAAATTCTTTTTTTTTTCTAATTTCGAATGACATTTTTTATCTACCGTCAGTGATAGATTCAGTTTTCTTGAACGTCGACAATTCTCCGATTATTCGAACATACGCATTATTTAATCCTTTCAGTTACAAACGCCGGTATCGTGACGTCATTTTATTTTCAGTCTCGCGATTCAATGTTTTTTACAGGGAAGAGAAAATGAATTTTTTCAGTGTTTTTTTTTTGTGGTAAATCCGAACCTAACGTCGAAATTATATCGAACGTGACTACACTGAAAATAAAATGACGTCACCATAGCGGCGTCTGTGACTACGAAAAGTTCAACGCATACTTAAAATATTGATACAGTCGATAAATAAAACAGTATCGCAAATCTAACAATAAATAGAACATTATTGGCAGATGAAAAAATCGCTATCGTTAGATACTTTGTTACCGACGAAGTTTCGCGTTTTTTCAAACTCAAAGCACAGGGCACAAGGGAAGGGGAAGCACACAGCTACGTTCGAGAAGGAAGACGAAGTCAACAAACAACGTCGTTGTTGCGAAGCTCGAGATGAAAACTCGATTTTCGTCGTTATTACGATCGTTGTTTTTGGAAAAAATCACCACAATGACTGAACATTTTTGTTTATTGCTGCTATTATCGTTTTAGATAGTTTTTTTTGTTTCAAACATTTTCAGAAAGCCCTCGCTTACATTTTTGTACAGGACTGATTCGCAGTCTGAATTTTGTGAATTTTTGGGACCGATATTTCTACGTTATTCGAAGCTCAATGTCCAAGGAGAATATCGTAATTGAGTTATAAACTGAATTTGGGACGTCCCATTAAAAATATTTATCACTTACGTCTGTACGATGATCAATCGAAAGAACGGTGTTGAAGGTGAAGTAACGAAGATGCTACGCCAGTCTCCACGCTCCGGAGATTGAAAAGCTTTAACAATTATATTATTATGCCCAATAAGATGCCGACTCAAATGGTGGGAATGGATCATCGGGCTCTGGTATCAAGTTTCGAAAACACTATCGCAATCACAGACAGATCTGTTTTATCGAATGTGGAGATAGCTGTTTTTATCATTAGACGGTACTTCCGCGAGGCAACGCAGGCAACGCGACCAGAGATATGGAAGGAAGATGTGCGGACTCTGGGTTTTCGAGACGACCGTCATGATGCAGCTTTCGCGTAACGTTGATATCGGGAGGTTTGAGTAAGCTCGGCGGGCATCTGCAGATTGTTTTCTTGTCGAAAACAGAAAGCTGCCGATATCACAGATTGATCCTACGAATTTACGACTTTCCATGAGTTAGCCAGCCAAACAAAACTGTCCGGGCGATTTTTACTTTCGTACTTTCGTACTTTTTTTAAAATTCGATTGTTTATCGTTTGTTCTTGTTTGTTCACTTAATTAAAACATTTGTTCGTCAATATTTTTCGAGAAACAGATGAAACAAAAAACAGCGTTAAGTTAGCGAGATTTGTTTTCCAAATTTTATGGAATTCTATTTTTCCAAATGTTAATTGATTCCAAATCGTTTGTGCGTCAATAATATCCACAAACGATTTGGTATCTGCCGCCTCATAAACTCTCGGCGCCAGACACCCTTGTCGTTGGTACTTTTCTTTTCAATACTTAGTGGTTAAGACCCTGTCGCGTCTTTGGATATTACTTTGTGCCTTACTCGCTCGAGCTATACCGTTTTTAATACCTATAAGTACCTTACACGAAAATAAAGACCATCGAATTGAGAATTTCTAATTGCCTCGCCCATGGGTACCCGGCCATTGGTTTTTCCTGATCCTTGGATAAGTGTTTGTCACAAAACAAAGCAGGTTCCTACCTGCTTCTAGGCTAATGACAGCATGGGACTTCATGCTCAGGCTTCTATAGTGACCAGAGGATCTATGAAAAGTCAATTTGAAATTCTTCGCTGGGGGGCACCTTTTGTAGATTTTTCATTTTCTTCTTCTCTAAATTTCCCTATTATTAAGAAAAAAAAAAGTGCAATGCGTTTGGTGAAAACTCTCTATTTGGGGCGCTCCTTCTTTCCTGTCAGTTTTTTTTTTTTTGCGTACCTCGATGTAGCGTCATCGTAAGCACGAGATTATCAAAACCGTTCCTTGCGTTGGCAATTTATTCTGTTTTTGTTCTACATTCTCAACGTTGATTCACATTTCAATGTGGATCGTTATGTACTAGGAATAACGTTTATATTTCTTGTAATTCAAAAACTCAGTGGCTTTTTCCATCGTTCGAAAAGTCACGAAAAAG
The DNA here is from genome assembly GCA_013761285.1 of Campoletis sonorensis. Lineage (NCBI taxonomy): Eukaryota > Metazoa > Arthropoda > Insecta > Hymenoptera > Ichneumonidae > Campoletis > Campoletis sonorensis. The sequence continues at coordinate 47,089 of JACEOJ010010032.1, read as the reverse complement.
ATTATTAGCCTTACGGTCAGACTAATCTTTTCCACACCAAACGACATGGCGGCTACACAAAATGCAGTGACCCTTGCTAATGATACTGAAAATTTACCACATATATTTGTACCGTCGCCTTTCAATAAACACAGGTTCTTCATCGATCATCCTTTATGAACGGCTTGTAAACCCTCTACGAAATTTTAGTTTTCCAATCCTTCCAATCCGTAATTTGCTCTATCGATACACTCGCAGATACTTCTAGAGAATAACATACTTTATTACGAAGAAGGTTTTCGAACTCGGATTATTTTCATGACTTATAACCAAACTCGTATTCTCGAGAACTGCCTGAAACGGGGTGAGCCGTAAAAACCCAATGAGCAATTTCCCAGATGTTATGATATAATTAACTTTTCGAAATTTTGTGTTTTTGAATACACCTGGGTGCGGTGTTGAAAAGTTCGATCATCATTTTCATTCGTTTGGAAAGAAAAAGCAGGGGAAATGCAAGGCCCACGATGCAACTAAATGATCGAAAAGCAGCCCATAAAGAATCGAAATTATAGCGATATATTTTATTTTTTAACTAAAAATATCGTTCGTCGCACTATCGAACTTTTGACATGTTTAATTAATGTTGTCGTTTTATTCGCGTACGAATTGGTCGTTAATACGGATGTAGTGCAGTTATTCTCTACACGATTTCTTATTTTTTGACAGCTGTAATGTTATGGAAAGCCGACTGAATGCATTTATGGTTTTTAGTCGATTTTAAACTTTTCATGATTTAATAAGACGAAACCGTGACATGAAAACCGTTCGACGTTTCGTTTCTTTCGACCATTTTCGTCGCTTTGAATGTTTTAATTATAATAAATACGGTAAAAATTATTCATCCATTTTGTTAAAAATGATACATTATGAATAAAAAATCCAATGAGTAAATCGCGATTCTTCGTTCGCTAAAATTTGTTTTCGCTTTGCAATGTGTAAAAGAGAGATAAATGCTAAAATGCCTCATCCTCTAATCCTGCGGTGCAATGCGATCGCCACGCCGCCAAGGGGCAGTTTGCGTCGAAGAAAACTTGGCCGTTCGCTTGCGTCCATTGGCTGGATTTGTTTCATACACGAGGCCAGGCAACGGAGACTCCCCTCCAACGGGAACAAAATCGAAAAAGACGAAGGAGGGAGGACGGGAACCGCAGGTTATAAATAGGCTGCACGGCGCTTCAGCTCTCAGTTTTCGTTTCTCATTGGTGAAGTAACGGGAGTCATTCGAACCAAACATACGAATAACTCCGCTTCAGTATTTGTCTGAATTAGTTGCCCAACACAAGCGTACAAAATGTCCGAGGGAAAATCACGTCGTGTTGCCCAAACAGAGGATTTATCAAACGTTGAGTTTGAAACGAGTGAAGATGTCGAAGTTATTCCAACTTTTGACAATATGGGACTGCGGGACGAGCTCCTACGAGGAATATACGCTTACGGTATGTATTTCTAAAACTCTTGGACTTTCTATTCGACACACTTTTCGCGGCATAACCTAACTTTTTTCATCTGCGACGCTAACGATATCAAAAACAAATGTAGATTACATTTTTTTTTCATTCAATACTATTCGATCGCGAATCCCATTGACTTTTGATCTCGTTTTTCAACAGGCTTCGAAAAACCATCAGCCATACAACAAAGATCGATAAAACCGATAATGAAAGGACGCGACGTTATAGCCCAAGCACAGTCCGGTACCGGAAAAACCGCCACATTTTCCATCTCGATTCTCCAATCCTTGGATACGCAAGTACGAGAAACTCAAGTTTTGATTCTTTCGCCTACTCGTGAGTTGGCTGTCCAGATTCAAAAGGTTATTCTTGCTCTGGGAGACTTCATGAACGTTCAATGTCATGCCTGCATCGGTGGAACAAATCTTGGCGAAGACATCAGAAAACTTGACTATGGACAACACGTTGTTTCCGGCACACCTGGACGAGTTTTTGGTGAGTTGATTACACAAACTAGTAAATATTTTAGAAATCCACAAAACAAATTAATTGCCATCGTGTCATTTCTTGACAAAGTCATTTTTAACCTCAAAAAACTTTCATTCAACGGCCTCAATAGTTTTCAACGAAAAGTCTTTCTTTTAGCTTTTTTTTTATTTGATGAATTTCTTTCATTTCTTTCAATCACTTTTTTAAACTCTGCCAACTTCCACGTCATTGATTCAGTGCCGACCCCGTCTTATAAAATAAATACCCATCATTTCCCTCGACCATTCATGGTTTCGTTAACATTCGATTTTAAAAATGTTTTTTCAGACATGATCAAAAGACGTGTCCTGAGAACGCGAGCAATCAAAATGCTGGTTCTCGACGAATCTGACGAAATGCTGAACAAAGGATTCAAAGAGCAGATCTACGACGTTTACAGATATTTACCGCCAGCGACTCAAGTGGTTCTCGTTTCGGCTACGTTGCCCCACGAAATACTTGAAATGACGAGTAAATTCATGACTGATCCCATCCGCATTTTGGTGAAACGGTGAGCTCATTGATTATTAATATTTTTAAATTTTTCTCTAGCATTCGTAATTAGTTACCAAAGTCTTTAGAATGTTGGAATGCTAAAAACGAATTTAAATTGTGATTTTGTAGAGCGAAAAGAAAATATTTGCAAAGTATTCAAAATAAGGAGAAAAAAAACGGCAATTTTTATTTTCTGAGCACAAAACTTGAACAACATTCATTTTTCGATTTTCTGCATCTTCAATTTCACGAAAATATTGCTTACTTCTTCGACTACTCGAGCAAAAAATAATTTTCTTTTTATTTACAGTGATGAATTGACGCTCGAAGGAATAAAACAATTCTTCGTTGCCGTTGAACGCGAAGAGTGGAAGTTCGACACGCTCTGCGATCTCTACGACACCCTGACGATAACACAAGCCGTAATATTTTGCAATACCAAGCGCAAGGTCGACTGGCTTACGGAGAAAATGCGTGAAGCCAATTTCACCGTTTGCTCGATGCATGGAGATATGCCGCAAAAAGAACGAGATAATATCATGAAAGAATTCCGATCGGGACAAAGGTGAGAAAAGAAACCATGATTATTTTCATTCGTAATCGAAAGATCAATTTTTTTTCCCACTTTTTCGAATTCGATAATGAATCTTCTTCCTTTTTTCTGTTTCAATTCATCTGTGCAAGTTTAAATTCGAATTTTTCGCTCAATTTTTCCCTTTAGATTTTTGAGTCAGAACTGAAATAATATTCTTTATTTTTTCCTCTTTTTACAGCCGAGTTCTGATAACGACAGACGTTTGGGCGAGAGGAATCGACGTTCAGCAAGTGTCGCTCGTGATAAACTACGATTTGCCGAACAATCGTGAGTTGTACATTCACAGAATAGGCCGATCAGGTCGTTTCGGAAGGAAGGGTGTATCAATTAATTTTGTGAAGACTGACGATATCCGAATTCTTCGAGATATCGAGCAGTATTATTCGACACAAATCGACGAGATGCCGATGAATGTTGCTGATTTGATCTAGACTATACAATTAATTGATATATTTAAGAGAACAATTAAAAAGAGAGAACAACAACCGTACAAAAATTATTCGTTTTACAAAGTTACTAGTCTTCGTTGAAATAAACTCGAAAGAAAATATCGATTGAGATATTCACTTGAAGTAACGTTGATTAAGCAACTTTATTCTTTCGTACACAAAGTGACGAAAAAATCATTGAACCAATGTAATTTGTACACGAGGGGCGATTTAATTAATATAATAAATATGTATATTAAGAGAAAAAATGGCTTTTCTTTTTTTTTCTTCAAAAACCCAATTCTTTTCCAATTTTCTGTGATTTAAGGTATATCTCTCAATAATTTTAACTTTGACACTCATAATTCACGCTCGTAATGTGTTCCATTCGGATGAGAAATCAGAGTATTTTTTCAAAAAATCCTGTAACTAGCACTTCTGAATTCATTAATTCTCAAACCATTCCAATTTGTTGAAAGTTTTCTCTCAATTATTCGAGCCTTGATACTAATACTTCACACTCGTTATGTGTTCAATTGGAATGAGAAATAAGTTTATTTTTTCAAAAAATCATGTAACTAACACTTCTAAATTCATTAATTCTCAAACCATGCGAATTTGTTGGAAGTTTTCTCTCAATTATTTGAGTCTTGATACTTGTACTTCACACTCGTTATGTGTTCAAGTTCAACGAGAAATCTGTTTATTTTTTCAAAAAATCCTGTTACTAGCACTTCTGAATTCATTAATTTTCAAACCATGAGAATTTGTTGAAAGTTTTCTCTCAATTATTTGAGCCGTGATACTTATACTTCACACTCGTAATGTGTTCAATTGGAATGAGAAATAAGTTTATTTTTTCAACAAATCATGTAACTAACACTTCTAAATTCATTAATTCTCAAACCATGAGAATTGGTTGAAAGTTTTCTCTCAATTCTTTGAGTTTTGATCCTTATAATTCACACTTGTTATGTGTTCAATTCAAATGAGAAACAAATCAATTTTTTAGCAATCATGAAACCAACATTTTCAATTTGATTCATTTTTTATTTTAAGGATTCTCCGAATAATTTGAGCTTTGATTCTATATACGTTCACAAATTTACGTTCGAAACGTGCCCAGTTAAAACGAGAAATCAGTTTATTTGTTGACAAAACACCGAATCAACATTTTTAAGTTCATTTGAGCTCAAACGATACGGAAACGCGCAAGCGCTTCGGTAATGAAACGCAGAGGGGTAACTCAGTCAGCATAACACCCGCGTTGTGTGATGAGCGAAAAAAATCAATAACCACCTCCGTGGCTTTGGAGTACCAAGCAACGTCTTTTTGTTAACTTGAAAATACTCAATTTTTTTATAAGGTTTTTTCATGTAACTTATTTAAAAGAATATCGTGTAAATGTCGTTACTCCTCATTAGTTATTACCGTTTATATCCTGAAAAACGATTGCACGTCCACCAGATCGTTCTTCAAAAAGGAGAAAGTGGACAAACCATGATCGTCCGGAGGTTAAAGTAACGTTGTCACCAAATTTTCAAGTTGTAGTTAATTGAAAAAATGTGTCAGAAAGAAGTAAATTCACAAACGGAAAAAAAGTTTCGGCGATGTTTTTTGTACAAGGATGTTCATAATTATGAGAAAAGTAAAGTGTCACGTGTGGAGCGATAGAAAAATGCGAAGTTCTTAAACGTTTCAAATTTTTCTCCATGAAAGTCGAGAAGGGAACAGAAAGCCTTTGAAAATCTTAACGAGACTACGATCCAATTTTTATATTTAAATTGTCGAATATATTTCGAAATAATCAAAAGATCCTCGGCGAGAATAATGGAGAATCAACAAGATGACAACACGATGAGGAGAGGCCAACCTTTGAGAAGGTTCCAAAATGACTACAGCAAAGATAATCACAATCAACCTCGTAAGTATTGTGCACCTTACATTTTGTTTTTTTGGAAGAAACGTCGAAGAAATCGTCCCAAAAGTTCAAAAAGTCGTTTAAATGTCAGAGGAACGCATAACGAAGTTTATCTTTAAAAAATCAAAAATACCGATTGTTTAGTTCCAGATGAACAGCAACAAAAAAAAAGCTCTGTTTGAATATGAGAAAGCTAGTTTTTTCTGAAACTCTTAATTTCATGTTAAAGACTTTCCCAAACGTTCATATGTTTCTACATTTCCACAAGATGCATTATTGTTTATCAAATTTACAACATTATTGGATAATTTCGTCAGCTAGATCCGACTTTTGCAAAATTCACCTGACAGATAACTTTCAACCGTAACTGTGGCAAGACTACTGACTTAAAAAGATGATAAATAAATAAAAAGATCGTGATTGTTTCGAGCCTTAGAAACATCGTGTTTGTGAAGACGATTCAAAAATAGTTGAGATATGAAAATATTTGATATTGATAAAAATAAAAAAAATTACATCGTCCGGGACAAAGATTTGGTGTGGAAGCCAAAAACAAAATATTTTTCTATACGTTCAATTATTTGGTCAGATGTTCAAGCGCCAAAATTGGACAATATGCAGCAACAACAATTGTACGTATCACCACGTGCGAATGTACGAATTGCTTGTTATTTGATGTCGGGTGTACTCATGACAATGGAAGTCGAAAGAAACACAACGTCACAACAAATCGTGAATATCGTACAATGCGAAAGTGAACTAGGACTTTCGAGGACTCCACCAATAATAAGTCAACCGGTGTTTGCGTTATGGCTCTGTTCTTCACAATTGGAAGTACAGTTGCGTCCAAATCATCGACCTTTGGAATTGGCGGCAAAGTGGACAGGCCTGGTGAAAAAATATGGCTCTCAGGATGGTCCGGATGACGAGGAGCCATTGTTGTATTTTCGAAGGAATGTTTTTTTGTCACGTCGCGAGGAAGAACAAGTGAAAGATCCTAAAACCCTGGAGTTGCTTTACGCTGAAGCGAGGCACAACGTGCTTGAAGGTAAGCACGAAAATACGAAAAAAGTTACTAGAATTCAATTACCAATTGCGGTGATTTTTTCTTCCTCATCGATCATTGATCCCCAGACGTTTGTATCACGCACAAGGTGTAAAAACAATACCTTTGTTTATCGAAACCTTTTTTTTTGCACCTTGGTCGAAACGATAACTCGAAGAGCAACTTTTTGAACAGTTTTTTTCAGTAAACCGTTTATAAAAACTCCGAATTTTCATGAAAAAACGTATACCTGTTTTTAAAATAATCCAAATTATCTCATTTTGCGGATCAGAACAAATTTACTCGACAGATTCTTGACTCGACTCGACGACGACACTAAATTACAAGATTTTCGATTTTTTCGGATTCATTCATCCCGACCACGAGGATTTCTTTTCGTGTCACCGGTGAACTTTGACCTGTACAATGGGATTGAAAAAGATCCCAAATTTTTCGTAAAAAAACATTTTATTCTGACCTTATTCGAAACTTATTTATATTTTCTAAAACTTCCGTCATTGAATGTTCACTCAATGCAACTTTATCGTACACCATTCTCCGTATTATTAAAAAAAAAAAAGGAAATAGTATTTCATTAAACTTCTTATTTTACTATAACTTCATCCTTTTTCTTCAGGAAGATATCCTTGCGAAGGGCAAGCACGTTACGCAAGTTTAGGAGCTCTTCAAGCTCGAATAGAATTGGGACCGTATAATCCGCAAACTCACACATTAGCCTATTTCCGAAAACATCGAGCCAGATTTTTGCCTCATCATTACAACTCGCCCAGTTTACTTCTTGGTCTTGGTCTGGGTCTGGGTCTCGTTGGTGGCAAGGGTGCACCGGAAGCGAGACTTCTTGAACAGTACAAACGAATACCCAACCACTCGGGAACAAATCCAAACACGAGGAAACTAGTGAGAAAGTATCTCGAATTTTGTTGGGGATTACCGACCTATGGAGCAGCTTTTTTTCAAGGTCAAATTGAAAGACCGGTCCGTGGACTCGCTTCGTGGATCACTCATCGAGATTTGTCGGTACTCATAGCCATTAACACGACGGGGGTTTACATTGTTGATGATATGCATTGTGTGAGTAACCTTTTTTTTTTCACTTGGCCTTTCTCTATTTATTAAATCCTAGAACTTTTAAAGTTTTGTCGATTTTCTGCATTTTTCCGTCTTTTAATGACTTTTACATCAATTTAACTGTCGTCAAATTTAATTTCACGCACATCATTTTATTTGATATGCAAAAATTGAGAGATTCATGTTCTGACAACTTGTGGCTACAGGGTTTAGGATAAATTCATCAATTTGTTTCTTAGTCAAACATTCTATTGGATCAAAGTTCCGAAACTTGGCAGTTGGTGCCTTTGCAAAAAAAAATCACAGATAACAGAGAACTTTGGAAACATAAAATTACCCAAAATTGTTCTAGAAAATCAACAAATTTACCCGGAGAAAAAAAAATCTGATCATTTAGCAAACAATTAATCTCCTAATCAGTTTTTTCAGAATTTTGAATGTTTTATTTATTTATTGATTTCAATGCTTGTAACGTTTTTCGTTAAATGAGAAAAGATGGTGTAATTGTTCCGATTTTTCGAGAACTGAAGATTTATGCTTTAATCGAATGATTTATTCGGATTCTACGGGTTATTTATAAATAGCATTTTTTGACAGAGTCTCTTGTTAGGACTGAAATACTGCGAACTTAGCTGGGAAATGGCTAAGCCATCGGATGAAAGAAATCCAGATTGTCTGCCTTGTCTATTTCTCCAATTTCCGGTTCGCGAAAATGGTGCACGAGTTTACAAAATACTCCAAGTGTTCTCCAGACAAGTGAGCTCAGAGAAAAAGAGTAAATTTCGTGGCAGCAAATTTGTGCTTGTACAATAAATAACAAAATTGTTTTCAGGCAATAATGATGGACACTCTGATTTCCGGTTTCGCAGAGGAAAGTCGTCACAACGACGTGAATCCCGAACCGACGAATCAAAATAATAAAACTGAGAATTCCGTCATTACGAACGTCGGTAATTTCACAAACAAACTTAGCAAATTTACTCTCGCAACGTTCGATGATCAGGGTGAGTATTTTCATTCCAAAATTTTAGAAAATAACAAAAACTACAATCCAAACTTTTTCAATCAACTTAGAAATTGCAAAACTATAACATTTTATTAAACTTTTCATTTTTTGCATTGAAAAGTGCATTTTTTTTGTACTGCAACAATTTTTTTTCTCAATAAATTGTCCTGAGAAGTGAAAAAATCATTGTTTGTTTGTCATGTTTGTCATTGGAAAAAAAACTGAAGTCTGTACCAATAAAAAATCATGAAGTCTCCAAATTTTTATTCCAAACTTTTATGCAAAAAAAAAGATGGATTAAAAAAAATGTATTCTTGGGACCAACTTAAATTCATTTTTAATACAACAAAAAATTCGTAGGATTTTCGTTTGCCATATTTTTCTTCTCACATTTAAAAACCGTTTTCGTAGTCGGTTCCTGAAAAAAAAAAATTCTAATAAATATGAGGGAAAACTGAGTTCCCGAAGTGTAGAGAACTTTAATTTCGAAATCGGACTTAAAAAAAATTGGATTTACTCGAGTTGAAAATGTTTTCAGGTCGCTGTATTGGACAAATGGGCTCTTGGTCTTTTCAATGAATCGCGAAGAAATTCTACGAGGAAACACGAAACAAAAATTCTTAACTTACGATAAAAGTGAATGGTGATATCGAGCAAAGGACTTTTCTTGCCCGAAAATAAATGTATTTTCATTCAAAACGAAACAACACCTGACTGATTAAAAAAAAATCAACAGTCCACATTTATTACCGTTTGAAAAAAAGATTTTTCCATCCTCACTCATTCGAAAAATGGTGCAAGTCGTTCGTCAGCTTTGAGTCTCATCAACATTTTACGATATCGCTCCGGGGCCAATTCACAATGGCGCTGCAGTCGTACGTCGAGAGTATGCAGATGGAAATTTATGTCGTTTGTTAGATTCAACAATTCTTCTTCTTCTTCTCTCGTTTTGCCCTCCGACTGCAAACGAGAATAAAACATCAACAAAAATCACGTAAATCTCTTTTTTTTTAGGCTTTAAACGATTTTATTTTAATTTGATGTTTTCTGCTTGTTTATTTTATTTTTATTTTCTTAAATACATCAAAATAATTAATAAAGTCACAGAAGTTTTTCATGGATTCCAATCATCTTTTATGATTAGATACGAATTTATTATTATTAAAGAAAACTTATATGGGCTCATTCGAAATTCTCTCTACGTCAAAAAACAATACGAATGTCTTAAAAATTGATATTTTCGTTACCTGAGTCAACCAATTTTGAACTTGGTTCAATTCTTTGTTGCATTCGTCGAACATTCGCGATATATGGTTAGCACGATCGACCAACAATTTTTTCAAATCGTTCAAGCACTCGTGTCGTACGTAAGTAGCTTGTGCTTTCGTCAATTGCGATGGATTGCCAAGACGTGCCAAATATGGACCCAGATAATCGACTTCCAATTCGACCTCCTTTTCATTCTGAGCTTTCAATAATTCTTCCTGCAAAGACGTAGGAGAACAGTGAGAGATGTCTAAGTTATTATTTAGAAAAGTCTTAGAGGTTCGTACATCATTAGAGAGGTCAAAAATTTCGATTTTTTTTAAACAGAATTATTATATACACACAGTGTAGCTCTTTATATGACATTTCTTAAAAAAAAAATTGATTAACATTGTGGAGCAGTCATGAAACAAAAAAATTTCATCTCTATTTGACAGAAGGTCGCTCGACAAAATAAAAACAGTTTTCGAGGTTTCTCGTTCAATGAATATATTTTTTTAGTATGAAAAGAAATGATTGATGTCTCTACATGCATATAATCCCTCAAGTGCAAGATTCAAATTCACGTCAGTTGAACTTATCAATGTTAAATAATGCTACGTTTACCTCGGCCAACATTCTGGCTTTTGCTTCTTCGTTACGATTTCTATCGAACAAAGAAACGAGCAATTTTGGCATAATGTATTCCGAGCTTTTTCTTCTCAAAAATGTCGAAACTTCGCCCTCGACGTCTCTCAGGAGTAGCAAACAATCGTTTTCATCTTTCAATTGTTTTTCCAGCTCGTAATAAATTGACAATAACTTTTCCGGAGCTGCTAGAGGATCAGGCTGTGATTTATAATTATTTTTATTTACATTTTTTTGCAATGTTTTTTTTCCAATGAGAGATCTCGACTGTACTTATTGGAAATATTATTACATTGTATCCTTGAATCAAATCGGGATTAAAAAGTGGACTTTCACCACTCTCGGAGATTGATGGTTTAATGAATCTTTTCGTGGCTCTGGTTACACGTAGTTTCTCGTAATGATAATGCAGCCTTATTTCATTTTTGGCTATATTGAAATCTCTTATAGCCACGTCTTTAGACGCCGGAAAGTTTTCATTTCTGTTGTACTTTTCGATGATTCTCTAGAAAAATGATATTTTTTCAAAATGATAGTAAATCATTTTCGCCCCAATTAAATATTTTCATTTATTTTCATTACCGATACAATTCTGTCCTGAGGTCCACCTTCCTCGTCCATAGAATATTCGAAATGCCTGTTTTTTTTTTTCAATTTCATTCATAACTTTATTAAAATTTTGTTCAATTTAATTCGATCGATGTTAAAAAATAAAGAATAACTTTACCGATAGTAGAGAAAATCTTTTCGGCCTATAAAATGTTGGGTCAGATGTAAAGGATCCATCTCAATTTTAGACAAACCGTCGAAACGTACGGAATGGAAGAAATTCAACGTTCTTTCTTCGTCTAATCCGTCGCTACCGTTTGTCGAATAACGATGCTCTGCCACAATGAATTGGAAAATAAATGATAAATTATCGTATGGATGGTTTTGAAGAAATGATCGGTGTTTTCGATAATTTTTTGATCGAAATACCAAACAAATATTTCAAATGACAGAATTATGATCCATTCAACAACGTTACGAACTGACTCTATTTGGAGTGCAGACTCACCGATGAAAAGTATTCAAGAAATAAAAATAACCGGTGATTTATTGTTCAATTTTTATTCTTGTCGCGATTAATTCAAATAAATTAATTCAGCGAATTTAATGGCATTTTACCTATACAAGCATCCAAACGACCTCTCTTGTAAAAATCGACTGCAGTACAGGCGTCAATATATTTTTTGGATTCTATGAGCATGTCAGCCCTGTTTGAATATTTCTCGTTTACTTCGATTGGAAATTTGTACTCGTAGTCCTCGTGAATAGTTATTTTTCTCACAAGGCCGTCCATCTGAACATACGGAGCGTAAAAATCCACTTTGGTTTTTTTGAAATACACGGTTTTTGTTCCATTGGGATAACGACGTTCAAAATCTGGAAAAAACACGATGAAAATGAATGAAAAAATGATTTAAAGGAGAGTGTGAGACTTTTTAACTCAAACTTCCAAGAAAATATCTTTTACATTCTGGATGGAACATATTAAAATTTGTCGTGCAGCAACCAAACATTAACAAAACAAAAAAAAAAACAATTGGAAAGTTTCATAACTATTCACCCAAACTCTCTATTTCGATATTTTCGACGTAAGAAAATGGCATTTCGAGATGTTTGTCCTGCTGGAGAACAACGTCGTCGTCAACGTCTTCGTCTTCGTTAATACGAGGCATGAATCCAGATTCAGCGGGTAACAAACGTTCCCAATTATCCGTATTGTTTAAATCCCAATCAAGGTTGGAACAGCCTTCTTCGCACGTTTGCATATTGACCCAATAATTTTTGTCGTTCCAAACGCTTTCAATACCGTGATACAGAAGTTTAGTGTCTCGCTCGTCCGGAAAATAAGAAAATCCGGAAGTTGGCTCAATGAAGAAAGGTTTATCAATTTCTTGTTCACGTGGACCACCGGCTTCTGGTAAAACGAGAACCCAAGCGTGGATTCTGTTGCCCCAAAAATCATCAGGAAGTGGACGTTCTTGTTCCTGTTTTTAAAAGTCATTACCAGCATTCTGTTCGATTCAAGATAAATAATTCATAAGATATTCGAATAAGATTACTTGAAAATATTTATCACTTGTTTTCTTTTTGTGTTAACAATTAATAATGATTTTCATTATTTTACGTACAAATAACATCTTGGCACGTTCTTCTTCAACTTTTTCCAATTCCTCTTGAATTTTTCTCGCCTCCCTGGCCTCTAGTTCCAGTAAAAGTTGGCTTCGAAAATCGGGCGGACTTTTCAATTTGTATTTGGACGTATCGATTGATTCCGGAACATCCTGGGCTTGTTCCGTTTCCATTAAGTAAGGACATGGTTGCATGCTCATGTCACAAAATACTTGTTCTCGAGAGGCGTATCCGCTAACGACGAAAGCGTTATATCCCTTTCCCAATAGGAAGCAAACCAGTAAGGTAGCGAACTCGAAATCATTACCTCTTTGAAAAGTCATCAACCAAGTTGGAGAACGCAGCGTTTTAGGCTGAACAAAAAGATGACTAAAAAATGAGAATTGATGAGGTTTCTTTTCTGTCAATTCGAAGTTTTGATAAAATTAATTATTCATTACTGGCCCTAGAGCACTCAGCAAAAATTAAATATTATTGCCAAGCGAAGACTTTGTGGAATTATAAGAAAGAAATTTTTTTACTTTCGTGGTCGACAGCAATCTAATCGCAGTAGAGGGGCTTTTATCGGAATTTTGAAGGCTTTCAAAATTACACGAATGCAAATATTGATATGTCAATGAAAAAAAATATTTAAAATAGCCAAAAGTAATATTCTACTTCGTTTAAGGATTCACTAGGAGTTGACACTAAGGTGTCATTTTAATGATTATAATTTCTTTCACATGAGAGCACCAATTCAATTTGTGAATGATGTGATTTAGACAACCCGAAACCACCACCTTGTAAGTTAGAATTGCAATGGTATTCTACACTACGCCTATTAATGTAACATAATTCATTTGATTCACATTTATCGAACGAATTCATTTGCATTTATCATTTTTCAATGAATTTATTATATGTATAGTTGTACGTATAATTGAACTCTCATTAGACTCACTAAATACAATTTTTTCAACGAGTATATTTGCTGAGCAATGAAACGAAAATTCTTATTTAATGAATTTATTTTTCGGTATATTGAAATGTATAAATCGTACTGTTATGCATGCGAAGAAAACTTGTGTGGTATGCCTGTCGTATTGTTTGTTTACGTTCTACGGGCTCCCGTGAGTCCCGCGTGCTCGCTGCGGTTGAGCGTGCTGCACAGTGGGGGAACGTTCGCCGTGCCGGCGCGCCGCGAGGGGAGAAGCGCAACTGGTGGGGCGGGCGCGAGATAGTAGGGCGAGCGGGAGAGCGTGATAACGCTAATCAGTATCGGTCGGACGGCGGCCGGCGACGCACGCTCTCGGAGAACGCTCTGAGCGTCGGTTCGTTAATTCAAAGCTACGCTTCATCGTTCGTCGATGCTGATAAATTTTACGGAACGAAATATATAATAGTACAAGTAGAATTCTTTTTTATCCTCAATGAAAAAAAAAAATAACTACACAACCCTAGAGCTTTTTCTGAATATAAAACGAAAATGAAAAAATTGATTATTTTATAGATTCAAACTGATAAAACGGATTAAATTTTTATTTTTATAAAATAATAAGGCCGATACTAATGTGACAGACGGTATAGTGACCTTTCTAACATAACTTCGAGATTCTGGCGAACGCTCGTGTGCCCGTGCGCTCGGCCGTACCCTGGCTGCGGAACGGAGTACTCAAGTTATCATGAGCGATTCGATCATCATTTCGTCGTCATGTGCTTCGGCGGTATTCATAAAAACGCGGGAGCAAGCTCTATTCGCTGTGTGCACACATCAAGTTCTCATCAACGTGAGAGTGTGTAGTCGTGTATATGCATACTGGGATATGTATGTACCGATTACACATTCTCACTTTGGTGAGAGAGTGTGATGTGCACACAGCTTATAAGCCCTCACGAACGGGTACTACCACGGTACGATACTTAGCGACGCATGACATAGCACGGAATTTTGCGACGGGGGTTTCTCTAGCTTCGTAGTGCTACAAGTAAGTTAGCACCTATGTTCGGCTGACCGTACGGTTCTTTTAAAATTCAACTTATGCTAAACATCTATATGTTTAGTTATACGTTGGCTTCTTCAAGAATTTTACCGATGCTACAATGTAGGAAGAGGCGAGGTCGCTCGTACGCTTGGCATTATCGTGAGCCACGCTCGGATCTCCACGAAGATGTGTTAGAGCTGTCGTTACACTGTTTGTCACTTAGTATTGGTCTACATTGATTGGAAAACTTCCGTTAATAATTTCAAATGCATGTACAAATTGAAAATCATCTTGTTTTACATTACAAATTACCTTTGTGATTGAACACAAAGTTTAACCGTGAACATTTTCCTATGTAAAGTTTAAATGGCATCGAGTTGAAGCGTAAGAGTAACGGATACGGGTTGAATCTCAATAATAGTTACGCGACGCGGCTGTTGATAGTGCGGACTGTGATGAATTCAAGTGTTAATCAACCGATTAAATCATAAACAAATGTGTAAGACGAATTCGATAATTTGTGCGGGATTCACATTGATGAATACTGCACGATCGTTGTTGTGGAATGCTATTTCATCGAATGAAAGAAAACAAGTGAAACATGTTTTAGTGAATGTTTCGTGCAATGGATCTCAACTGTGCGATACTCGATAGTATCAAGTAAAATAATATTAGTTTTAAATTGTTTTTCAAATCAATTTTAAAAAATTTCAAATCGCACAAAATTTTATTTGTAAACGTGGGCATTTCTTTAGATTATAAACAGTATTTCAAGAGAATTAACCGATAATTGAAACACTTCCGCTAATGTTTACAAACGTAGCTATAAATTTTTTTGGATTCTAAATTACTTTCGTGATCAAACACAAATGTTAGATGTGAAAATTTTCGGAATGAAAGGTTATAGTGCAGATTGTGATGAATTCAAGTGTAAATTGGCCAAAGGACCCTGAATAAATAACTAATGCGTGATATTAATTAAATTATTTGTGCGGGATTGACATTGATAAATATTGAACAATGGTTATTACGAAATATAACTTCATTGAATGGAAGGAAACAAGTGCAACGTGTTTTTGTGAGGGTCTTCTGCAATGGATCGCAACTTTGGGCGAGCTGGACGATTTGGCCACACGTGTCGACTGGATGACGAACTCTCGAGAAATGGAACAAGACATCGAACGGTAAGTGAATCAATTATTTCAATAGCACGTAAAAGCCAACACAAAAATTGACAAAATTTGAAGTAAATGTTGAGGTATTTCCGATTTTTATTCTATCTCCCATACCAGCGTGGTTTGCATAGTTTGTCAATTTTTTAACGTAAGCTACTTGTTCATAGCAAGATGAAGAAAAAATCGACACACTGAATTTGTAGAGAGTTTCTGTAGGAACCGAATAAAGGTTTGTGCGTTAGAATTGCTTGAAAAATACGGATTATTCTCCGGAAAATCTTGATTAATCTATAAATTTCTGAAATTTTGTATTTATCAAATGACGGTTAAGTAAATCTATAGTCATGAGTCGTTCTCTTTGTTGAGAAGATATCCTGCAGAACGAATGCTGCATAAATTCATTAAATAATGTGTTGAACGTTATATGCAGCTATGACTGATTTGACTAGTGGGGTAACTTCTAATCACCTTTAAAATTCACTGGAAATTTAACCTCAAAAGTTTCAATTTTTATGCTAGCAAGATTTACTAGAGGTTTATTTGATGCGAAATCGTTTGTCGGTAAAGAATATATTAATTCTACCGTTTTCCGGCTAATATCGACGTTGACTACTAAGAGATTCGTAAAATATAATTCGATTTATTCGCTTGGGGGGGGGGGGGGGGGGGAGGGAGGGGGCTAAATCGGAGGCTTTATTTTTCAATTTATTTTTTGGAAAAATCGTTGATCTGTATCTCTTTAAATCCATTTATTTGACTTCGAGGGGCTAATTTGAGGGTTGTCGAAATGCCGGATCGAACTCTGCGCTGTCGATATTGTAGGGATACCGTATTAGTACCATGGCAATACAACTGTACTTCGTAACCGTATATCGTACTGATACTGTTTTTGTTTGCCGGAGTGTCATATATTTCGATGATTGCTTATCGACGGTCGGTAAAAACAACGTATGCGTAAAGTTACGAAACATTTATTCGCTCGTATCAAAATGAAGAGCTCTCCGTTATCGATGATAGGAAAATAATCAATTTATGTATCTACCGAATGTTGAAGTGGAGCTCGAAAGATGTCTCTACCAAATTGAAGGCTTTACAGCTGATGTGACATTTATATATACAAATATATAGGCACACGGAGCAGAAAATTTTCAAGAGTGGGAGAAGAAAGAGCATAACAATAATAATCTGTAAATACACGAGTATTAAACGCTCCTGCGAGAAACCTATATTCGCAAACGCGACCACGTGCCGCTGTTTGGAGCGTAGTACTACGTACCGCATATACAATCTTGACCTACGACTCCGACGATTTTCATCTCTTTATTTTTCTTCTCTCCCGTTTCACGTTTTATCTTCAATCTCGTTGATTTAGCATATCGAATTAACGATTTATGTAAAATTTCATGACTCTATTATCTAGCATCGTTAAATCTTTGCTGCGTTAATTAAGGAGACCAAAATATTAATTAACCATATCGTAAAACGAATGTAGGAAAGTAAAAATTATAAAAAAAGTGAAATGTATCCGTTAAATAGTCAAAGTTACATACTACTTTATCGAACGAAAAAAAAAGTTGATGTAATTTTTTGTTTGTCTCTAAAAATCAAAAACCCATGATTTAAAATACGAATCGAAGTAAATATTGTCGTTTATCGAGGAAATAAAAAAACGACATTGAACGCTCGCTAATTGCAACTAAATTCGCTTAGAAAAAACGTAATTTTTCAAACAAAATTTAAAAAAAATGTTTAAAAAACGGTTTTCAAGCTTCGTTTCGGTTGAGCTGTGGAAATTCGTGATTTCAAGAGACAAGGTGAATTTTCTCCGAGCTCTTGCTCGCAATTTTCCGTAATACGAGCATCACACGGAGATAGAGCGAGAAAAAGACAGAGAAAGAGAGAGAATAGAGCTCACGCGAAAAGAGCTTCGCACACAAACTCATCGACACACACACACACATACAGAAGCCTGCAACGGGTCTTTGCGTCTTCTCTCCGAGTCCTTGCTTCTTCATCTTTTTTATCCCGGTCGTATTTTTTTTTCGGTTTTTTTCTTTATTTTATTTTTTCTCTTCGTCTCTTTTCTCGCGAAAACACGTAACGCGGGCGAGCATAGGGCGCAGTCAGGGTGGAGAGATGGCCAGTGGGTGGCGAGTCTTGTTCCCTTTTGGCGAAGCCAGGGAGAATGAGGGAGAATCCTCCCCCCCCCTCCAACCCCCTTACCCGGTGCTATATGGCCCACGCTACATACACATATTTGTGTATATATGTGAGCATTTATACATACACACACACACACACACTTGTATATATAATGGCCATCGTACACCGCGCTCGCGTCACCCTCATTCCGTGCGACCCCTTCGACCGTCACCCACGTGGGACGAAGTCGAGGGGGTGTGAGGGAGCAGACAACGCGCGGAGATACCGCCGCTCTCCCATCGTCGTCGTCGCCGTCGTCGTCGTCGTCGTCGTCGTTGCCGCGGCCGCCGACGCGGCAGCTGCGCTCAGTGGTTCTCAAATTATTCGCGATGAAATAGATTTTTTTTCTTTTTTCTTTTTCTTGCCCCTCTCTTTTTCATAAACAGGGCTAAATAAGTCTCACTTTATTGATGCCAATGTTTATTTTTGCAAGATTTATTGGTTTATAGGGATTTTTCTTATGTTTCGTTGAAAAAGATTATTTTTACACAAGTTGACCTTCCGTTGACCCTTCGTAATGAGAGCTGAGGAAAATCTTTATTTTCGCACTGGGCTTAATAACCAAAAAGTTCTTTTGGTCTTTTTGGACGATTGTAAAAATCTGATTTTAATTGTTTGACAACTTTGTTTTTCCGTTGAAAATAATCATCGTTTATGCAAAGTTTTTTAAGATTGTCTCTCTTATGATGATATTGTGGGCTCGTGTTTGTAGAAAAAATTCAACTGCTGCCGAGCATAGGAAAATTGTAACTTCGGTAAGTGAAGTCATACAGTTTATGAAAGTTTAGCTTTTGCATGGAAAATTGACTTGATTTAGATAACCGACAAGTATAAAGAAAACAAGTCATGATTTAAAAAATACAAAGTCGTCTACAAACCCTCGTGAAGTAGAATGTCGAACCCTTAACTATATCACCGATAAAAAAGAATGAAAGCTACTGAGGGGGAAAGAACCTCCCTTCCAGTGACCTTGACATCGTTGAAGGAGAAAAAAAGGAAAGAATTTCGCGGAGTTACATAAAATTACTTTGAAAAAAAAAAAATGGTTTTCACGATTTTTTCCAACATTTCAAAAGTTATTTCTCAAGCCCCATGAAATTTCAACCCCATCGACAAAACACCTACTTTGAATTAGCAAACGTAAAACGACTAACTTTGACTTCGCAGTTATTTTGGTGAAATAATGAAAAATCGAGATAAACATTGCGAGATCACTATTCAATTGAAACCCTAAAATCAACGCATAATCGTCATAGTTATATTTGCAAAATGCTCGCAAAGTCTCGAAAGCCCATTTTTTCATTGGTAAAAAATTGAAAAAAAAATAAACTCAAGTATATTCAGCACCGTAGAGCAAATGATTTGGCGGTAGGGTTTTGTATTAAAGTTGGACTAATTTACGAAGAGGAAAAGCATTGGCGATCTATGGGCGAATATGCGAACCGCTATTCGGGGTCCGCGCCCTGAAGAGCGGCTTAGCTAGGAGAACTCTCCGCGTACCTAGTACCCGGTATTACCAAGCTAAACTATATATACACGCATATATATATAGATATATTTACATATAAGTATATACGGTGTAGCCAAGTCCCCTTGGCCTATGTACGTCGTTTCTCCCCCGTCCAACATAGGTGTGTTTCTCGCACGAGAGAACGTTACGTGCGATCGTTCGTTCGTTCGTTCGCTTGAGAGAGACAGAAACCGTTGTACATAAGCCTCGGGGCACATAAACGCGCGGCGGCCACTGCTGGCCCGTGTGTACTATACGCGAGAGCACCGCACAGCACGGTCGCGAGATCGAAAGGGGCCGCGAGGGAGGAAAGAGGGAGAGAGAGACAGAGATCATGAGAGAGAGAGAGAGAGAGAGAGAGAGCGAGAGAGAGAGAGAGAGAGAGAAAATCCAAGGGAAGTACACGAAACCCACACATCTGTAGATGGGTCGAGCCGCAGGACTCGCCTCGTACACATGAGGCATACTAAATTACACAAATATGTGTCTATATGTGTGCTCGTGGGTATATATGTGTGGTGTATGTGTGTCGATGTGACGAGAGATGGGTTGGGAGTGAGAAAGAAGGAGAAATGCGGACAGGCTCGTCCAGACCCAGAGGAGAGTTCGCATACTCGCAAAAATCCGAGGATAGCGTATACATATATAGATATAAACCTTTACAAGATCCACAAGGTGCGAAAACCAAGTACTTTTTCCTCCTTTCGTTATACTTTCCGTTGCGGAAATTCTCTTATGAATATATATTTCTAGATACATCGTTTGAATAACAGAAAAAAAAACAACAAAGAATGCAGAATAATTGGCTGTCGGTGTGTGTGTGTGTGTGTGCGTAAACAAAAGAGTGAATATCGCCCATAATGGCTTTTTGCCAATAAAGCAAAGATTCAATGGGACCAACTGATCGATTGTCATTTATCGCTTGGCAAATGGCCATTTGAATAACGAGAGGCGTTAATGGAGAGGACGACGGGGTCGGGGCAGGGGAGGAATCATGTTAAGGATCCAATTATCAAGTTTCGATTTGAGTTTGAAGCTTCAAGTTCAATATCAAGTTTTAACACTTTTTTCAATGAGTTTTAATTCTTTACGCGTCAACTCAGGCTCTCGTAATCCGTATGTGAATGATGTATTTTTTTATATCTATAGTTAAAGGATTTGCGTGTCGCATATTTATATATGTGTATAAACATATCTACGTGCGATGTTCGGAAAAACCCGCCGGGCGTTCGCGACGAGAACAGCCGACGGCTTCGTTTAACGGACGATTTGCCACTTTACTCATGATTGCTCGGCCGATCGTTGTCCCTATCTCTCTCTCTTTCTCTCTCTCTCTCTCTCGCTCTCTCTCGGTCTCTCACGCTCCCTAATTCCCGATCCCAGCGGGGCGAGTAAAAACGGGGACGAAGGGACAGGGGGAAAGGGATCGGTCGACGCGAAAGCAACTCACGCGGACGCGACTGCGGCTCCTCGGGCTAGCGGCCGCGGTCGATCGTTATGAATATACTACATATGTGGTCGGGCGCATGGATATGCATATGTGGATGCACTGACACATGATCTACACACGTGAACCATAAATGTGTATAGGGACAAGGAGAAAACTATTAGAAAACGCGAAATATCGAATTCTTTTGACTTTCATTCGACAGATCGATCTGTTTGACACATTAATCACATTAACTTATCTTCTAGTTCTTCGAAATTTTTAGTTGAATGAACTGATGCTTGATTTCGGGTTGGAAATGAAAATTGCACAGAGATCTCATTGATTCGATCGCGTTTTGGGTTCTGGATTATGAGCCTCCGGTTTTCGTACCGCGTCAGCAGGAGCACTTGAAAGTATCTGTTGAATACGAAAGTTTATGAAGGTACGATGCAAAGTTTCGTCCAGCAGCGATGATAAGAGTATTTGAATTATCCATTTGAATAATCAGTCCGTGCAATATTTTCTTCTTCGCATTATCAACCCTAGACCATTTTTCATCGTTCGTCGGGTTGAATTTTCACTGCTTGGATCGAAAATCAGGGAAAGAGCGACGAGGTCGATGTCCATATATATGTATTTAAAAGAAAATGAAAGAGAAAAAAAAATATAGAGCGTGTGCAGGAATGACGTGACTCTCGGTACTTTTTTGCGTGCTTAGAAACGCTCGGACGCAATGTGCCAGTGACATCGCTGAAGCTTTCAACGAGGAACGTCGTAGGTAACGACAATGCGTGAAAGAGAGAAAAAGGTAATAAAAAAAAGGGGGGGATGGATGGAAAAAGCAAAAAAGAAAGAGAGAAAGAAACGCGAACGACGGAAGGATAAAATGAAAGAGAAGCTGCGGAAAAGAGTGAGATTCCTCGTGAGCCCCAGGTTTTTTCTCGTCGCGGCCCTCCCTCTCTCACTCGCGGAGCATGCAGTGGGAAGAGTGGAGAGATGTTGTGTAGAAAAAGAGGAAGAGGAGAGCGAACGGATGCTCGAGTACAGGAGGGTGAGCCGCGAGCAAGAGATTGAACGCGAGAGGAACGAATAGACATAGATATATATCTTCAAATATATATCTATAAACTCACGTGTTTTCATCCATATGCATGTATTTGTTTAAATCGATTCATACATACATACACATATATATATTTATATGTTTGATACATAAATCTGTGTGCGTGTGGGCAAATGATATAGTAGGAGTAAAAACGTGCGATATATATGCGATGCAAACAACCGGGAAAGGGATACACAGTGTACAGTCGGTTGAAAACCCTTATCGAAATCGTGATTCACCCGACATTCTCCGGAGACCCCCTAACCTATTAACATCCATATCACAATAACAGATGTATATATATATCACAACGGGTGGTACATTCTCGACTAGTGGTTCCGTTTTCCCATCATATATGGTTTCGCACAGTTGCTATATTTACCCCGTTACTCATCGGTGGCGTGTTCAACCCCTTCACAACTCCAGACTTCATATATGTTTCGTTTGCCTACCTCAACCAATCGTCCCGCCAAAATCGTTGAGACCAAAACAAGTTTTCGTAAAAAACTTCGTTTGTTATAATCATTCCGCTTTTTCTCTTCCTGCCCGCGTCCAAGTTTCTTTTACATACTTTTCTTAGGAGGATAAATGGAATAAGAAGTTAACGCAATGGAAGGACATTGAGAACTTGGTCAAAGGATTACACGATCGTTAACCAAACGCAGACACTTATTTTTATAGGTGAACAGTGTTCGTCCGCAGACCGACGACTTTTATCGCTTCATAACAACCCAACACATGGGGCTGTTACAGTTTAATTGTAAAGAAATCGAAACTCCAGACTCCGACTAATACGAAATAATAATCAGCCAAACGGAAACGTCGCTTGATGAAAAGTTAGGACTTTTGTAAGGAAACACACCAAATGTGATGGAAAAAGGAAAATTCAGTGCTTTTCTCTTCAGTGTCTAGGGAGTTTTCATAATTATCGTCATTAGTCAATATTAGTTGAATTTTGTAATCGTTATAAACAGATGAGCAGGATTCTCATTTGGAAAAAAAGGTGTGTGTACTCAGATTTGTTTGAACTTTATGTTTATATTTCACTCTCCACGAGTTTTATTTACGTTGGCTGACGTGTTATTGAAAATTTAAAGAAAGAATATTGAACATGGCTCTTTTGAGATTAATTAAAAATAATTCTTTAGTGTATTTTTTTCGAGTTCGAGACCCGTGAAAAACAAATTTGAGTTGTTATCGATATTTTGACGGATCAGCTGTCATTGTGACATTTCAGGAAAGTCAAAATACCTTTAAAATCATAACGTGAGGAAAACTCATTGTGAAGAAATCAGAATTACGAAAAAATTATGCCGAAACCGCCATTTCGTACGTTGCTTAAACATAAACTTTATATAAGAAGATAATCTACCGAGTTTCTTGATAAGAGGATAAGAGGAAATGTAGAAACATGAACGATTGGTGAAAAAGTATGTAACAAACGGATACAGTCAATTTTTCTTATTGATGGAAACAGAATCGCGAGCTGGTATTCTTCATATCGTTCGTCTTAACTTGTGACGGGAACCAATCCTGAGTATCAATAATCATTGATAACTTTTTCCTCGAAAAAGAGAAGTATTCTAGGTATCTCGTATTCGTAGGAGAATCTTGGAAAGCGATAAGATGGTAGAAACCAAGCCATGGAATGGCAATGGTTATCAAAGGTATCTGGTGCGATAGAGCAAAAGCAGGGAGGAAAAGAGGAAAAGAGAGAGAGGTCTATGGGGGATTTCCGTGAGACGAAGTCCAGTGCGCGATGTGCACTCTGTTTTGTAGAAATAAGGGCAACACACGATGTGACCGTAGCGAAATGTACGGCAACGACGACAACGAGAGTGAAGCAAAGAGAAAAGAGAGAGAGAGAGAAGAAAGTGAGAGGGAGGGAGTAAAAGAAAGAGATAGAGAGAGAGAAATGAGAGAAGGAAGCTTGGGCGGAGGGTCGAAAGGGGACGAAGCAATGTTTGCTAGGAGTTTGTATCTCGCTTGGTCGTGTGAGAGCTGACAAAGACGTATACAGTCGACAGACGAAGATGGACGGAGACTCGGAGCGCTGTAGTGTCTATGTATATGTATCTAGAGGTACGTTATAGAGAGCGGTTCGTAGAACGTCGAGGTAGCGTTACAGAGAGTCAGAGAGTAAAGGGGAGGATGGAACGAGGGTGGATGGTACAGTAGATGGCTACGAAGAGGAACATATATAGAGAGACGCGAGGGACCATGAAGAGAGCGAGTGAGGCAGAGAGGAAAGGAGGGAGGGGGAGGGGGAGGGTGGTCCTCTCGCTGATTACGTCGCAGGATAGCCGGGCGCGAGGACACCGTTGCTGCTGCTGCTGCTGCGACGTGGTCGAGGTCGTCGGTCTATACCATGCTTCGCTAGGTATACACATAGATATATTTATACACATATACGCTGGCTTTGCTTGGCTCTGGTTATACCGTTTTCCGTTAGTATAGAGCACACGAAGCAGTATGGAGAGAAAGAGAGAGAGACGGAGAGAGGAGAGAACAAGCCGGGGTTGTGCGCTCTCGCGAATATATCCGCAATGTCCTACCAAACCCTCGTCCTCTTGGCTCTTCTCTTGTCCTATACATCTCTTCCTCCTCCTCCTCCTCCTCCTCATTCTCTTCTCTTCACTCACTATCTTTATCCTTCTCTCTATCTATCCCTAGGTCTCCACGATGCTGGTTGCAGCATGCATGCCTGCCTGACTGGTGGATGCCTCGGGTCCCACTCTCCTACCCTCTCGCGTTTCTAGCCAACGAGGCCTGTGGCCCTAAGCTAGACTACCAAGACCAATACCACCTAGACTTCTAGAATACCCTGTCTTCTACAAATCTATGCGTGTAGAATTTTCTTTCCTATTGTATAGACATATATATTTGTATTGAGGGATTGACTAAGAACAAAATAAGACGCTTTTTCAACATTTCTCTGACGCAACCACACTTGCGTACAGATTTCATCTGTCAGCAATCATAAAAATTGGATTTTCAGACAAAATGGACATCAAAAGTGTATCATATTGTTACTAGTTTTTTTTTTTTTTTAATGTAGATAGTTTGAGGAAAAATCGTTTTCCAAACTTCTGTCACCTTCTTATTTAATGTAACGAGCTGTGACTGAGTACTCATGCACTTTAGGCAGGGCCTTAAATATCTCGAGATATGCCTTTCAACATAGTGGTAATCCATTGAGGATTATTGATGTGACGTAATCAGGAATAGTTTAATGCGAATTATTGATTAGGACGAACAGAGTGTTACGTTGCGGAAGAATCCAATTTCTGTTATGTAATCAATCTGGAGTTGTTTTTGATTGATCATTTCGATCATCCGAGGTTTGTATCAAGTGGTCGGAAGGAAAAGAATCGTTTTCCGCGGAAAACTATTAGAAACCTGGCGAGTTCAAGATGCCCAAGTTTAAGAGTTTGCATTACACGAAGTTTCTGGGACGTTAATTCGCTTGCAGAAAAGGCTTCGCACGTCGTTATTCGATAAATATGCACAATATTACCATTAAAAAAAAAATGTCATGGTTCAGCTGTCTATAAAAGAAAAAATCGTGTACAATAAGCGGTTTCCGGAAGTCGTGCATTGTAAAGTTTGTATCTGAGGATCTATTGCGTGCAGGAATGTTTAAAAGAATGGAATTTCGTGGTTGAAGAATTGTCAGAGGAATAGGATGTTGCGCGTTTGTGACACTATGCATGATCAGGTTAAGGTAGTACTTTCGAAAAATGGATTGACAGAAAGTTTCCATACTCGACACAAATATTGTTTAGGGTATCCAGGCAATGTTGGTCGAATTTCAACTACATTGATTAAGCCGTTACTAAGACCGAAGCTTTTCGAAATATAGCATTTCCAACACTCGCTGTATTTAAAAGATGGCGATATAGAAAGTAATAATAAGAACTGTAAAATGTGATAGACAGGAATTGTAGAATTATTGTCAAAAAAAAATTAGTTTCACCACGAGCAAGTTATAGGTGTTTAAAGTACGGAATGAGTGATGAAATTTGTTCGGGTAGGCATATCAATTTATGGATATCCTGTCAATAACTTTTGAAAATAGAGATTGGGATGGTGCGCGAGTAGGTCCTGCTTGAAGTTTTCGATCGCAGATGACAATACTTGTCGAAAAAATGATATCAATTTATTGACTATATATGTCAAGATGACACTTCCGAATAGTGGGATATTGTGTTTATGTGGATGAAGAATGAGTAAATTCATGACTTCTGAAAACGATTTTCCATTGTAAACACTTTGGAGGTATTTTCACTCTTGAATGGGATTGTCGCGCCTGTTGTGCTAAAGCAACTTATATTCAGTAAAAAGATTGATTCCCTGGCTAATTGTTTTGAATTATTGATCATCTAAGATGCTACGTTCATGAACATTAGGCCTGGACCATAAAAGTCGTAACTTTACAGAACTATTTTCGCAAGGTAGGGTAAACGAGTAATGAGTGAGCAATGTTTTTCTCTCGTGCATATCAATATTCAGTTGACCGGATCGAAAGATATGTTTGACACAACGAGCAGTAAACTTTAACCGACTAAAAACCAGTTTCACCACCCTTGAAAATTTGAACGTTCCAACGGTTTTTGGTGCGTGTATCATGTCGTCGAAGTAAGAAGAACGTGGGAGCTGGATCTCTCGACAAGTGACCCTACATGCGATGGTATTCGGAGTATATATACACTGGGAAAATGTAACAGGGGCGTAAAACAATGGGAGGAATGTGTAAAATTTTCAAACATACGCCTTTTCAGCATTGTAAATAAGCCATATGTATATGTATAATGGTCGATATATGTAGGTGATGGTTTCGCGGTGTAAAGGGATGTACAAGAGAGGACCAGCGGTGTACGACAGGCTGTGTTGCTGGGCTTGCAGAGGTTAGGATAGTGGCAGAGCAGAGAGAACGACGAGAGAGGATATAGGATAGGGCATCGCATAGAGAATATAGACAGAGAGATAAAGAGAGAGAGAGAGAGAGAGAGAGAGAGGGAGAAAGGGAATGAAGGACGAAGAGGAGAGAGTGAGGATAGCGGAGGATATAGGATAGTGAAGAGAAGGAGGTTGGGTGAGTTGGAGGATAGAATGGGGTATGGCAGAATGGGATAGGATAGGATAGAGGGTGGTTGGTTTGGTAGCCACCAACCACCCCCTTCGCCACCCTAACGTTTCCCAACCCTCATCCCATTTTCCAACTGCCTTGCTCTTGTACATATAAACCTATACGTATATATGTATAGACATATATATCTACATACATATGCATATATCTCGCTCAGGCTTGTGTCCATCGCGTCCTTTGGCTCCTCGCTGCTGTATATACCGTTCTTCTCCTATACATAGATATATGTATATGTACAGCATCGGGGTAAGTATTCTCAGAGTCCCTTGCGCGTTCTCT
The DNA here is from genome assembly GCA_013761285.1 of Campoletis sonorensis. Lineage (NCBI taxonomy): Eukaryota > Metazoa > Arthropoda > Insecta > Hymenoptera > Ichneumonidae > Campoletis > Campoletis sonorensis. The sequence continues at coordinate 19,611 of JACEOJ010010032.1, read as the reverse complement.
CTATGTCGTATCTGCTGCTATATAACAGCCGGGGAGTTTTGTATATAGATATATATATATATATATATAGATATATATACACATGTAGGTCTCTCCCAACACCCACGAAGTACTTGGAGGATGGAGAGAGGGTGGAGGTTAGTTAGGGGTGGTATATTGACGGCCGGTGTCGCGAGAGGACGTCTATACTTAGTGCCAGGGAACCAACGCGTTTCCAAAGGCGTCGGCCATCCTTTACACACGATTCTGTCTTCTACCAGGTATATATGTAGTCATATATATACGAATATATATATATATATATGTATACGTATAACACATATCTCTCCTCTTGGCTAAAGCTCTCTCTTCTTGTACACCTCAAGAACACTATTATAGCGTACGACGCCCTCAGCATCCCTCAATGACTGACGAAGCATTGCATTACGTAATATACCTGAAGCCCATCTACGTACATACATATAAATACTTAAATTATACATTGCTACCGCGTTAAGGAGGTACGATGGTTAGGGAGAATGCAACTTTCGGGCTTGAATTTTTTCCATCATGTTGGGCGGCAGCTTTATGCTTCTATTGACAACATTTTGACAATATGGACTGTTTCGTTTTTCCCCACACTACGTTATCCCTTAACTATTAAACACCCGTGATCTCTTATAGTTTAGTAGGGAAAAACGACTAGAAAATCAACGATCATAGTTTTGCACTCGTGGATCTAAGTAAAGTTACTGAGAAATCGAAATTTGGTAGAGATCGAACACAATGGATTCTGTGAAATATCGAAAATTAGCACTTCACCGTGTAGATGGAGCACAACGTTGCGCGAAAGTTTCAATTTCCTGCTATAAACTGGAATAGCTCCGACATGTTTGACATTATATCGTGCGTTAAAAATGATGCGGTTGGCAAACCTCCCACTTTAATGTGACTCTCGAGTCATTTGTGGTATTCTCCAATTTTCACTTTTTTCAGATTATTATTTACTAGATCGTTATACAGTACAAATCATTTTCATGTAATCTGAATAGCTGAGGGCTTTTGTTTATTTAAGTTCTCTCTAGACCCCGAGGAACCAATTTTGCTTCCTGAAGAATGTTATGAGGTGGATTTGGTGGCTTTTTTTTATTGAGTTATTGATGGACATGGATGACCAGAGTAAAATGCGAAATAAAATTGAGTTTCTTGCAACGGTACGCGGAACGATCGATCATTCAGAGATGAGGAGTTCGTGGACGAGAGGAATTAGCAATCAAATTAATTGCATTTAACATAAATGTTTTAATCTGTAAAACAGATTTGTTCTCCATAATGTCTTGATCGTATCACTTAAATCGTGCACCGATTTACTTGTCTACGTAAAGGGTGTGAAACCTACAATTTTATATATCAAGGTCCGTTCCTCCTACTCTCGTCTCACGCTTCAAATAAAGGCGAATCTTTTCGCTGACCGTGAGCAGCAGTTGTTCTAATTAAAGGGGGATCGAGAACGGGAATCGAACAAGCGAAGTGGGCAGCAGCGCAATCGGCGAGAATGTTGAGAGCATGACTGTTGCTCGAAATTGAAAAAAAAAAAAAAAAAACTAAAAAAAATCAAAATGGAGGAGAAAAAAAAGAACACGAGAAGACTTTCATTCCCCGCAGTATATATTCCTCGACGCGATAGTTCTCAGCAGCGAAAGAGGTATGGCCAGGAAAAATAAAAGAAAAAAGAAAAAAACATGAAAAAAAAAAAAAAGAAAAGTGCCTGGTGGAGGAAAATCGCGTCCGATCGATCGTGGCCGTTTTCACGTTCCAAATGAGGATGGCGGAAAAACGGTTGAAGGAACGAAGTGGATGTGCTGGAGAGAGAAAGAGAAGAAAAGCTGAGAGAAAATTCGCGGTGTCGAGGAATCGCGAGCAACGCCAGTCTGCAGTTTGGCTCCTGTGTTCCTTTTACTTCATATATATATGTTTATCTACAGATGTATATATATATAGTCGTATCTGACAACCTTTATATATACATATATATCTACATAGATATACATGTATATGTTGACCGCCGCGGAAAACCCGGAGGAGGAAAATCGTACGATCGATCTGCCTTCGGTCTTCAGGTCCGAAACGTACGAGGGTGAGGAACAGGAAAGTGGAGGAGCGGGTACCGACGCAAAGGGGGAAGTTTGTGTGTGAGAGAGGAAGAGAGAGAAAGAGAGAGAGAGAGAGAGAGAGAGAGAGAGAGAGAGAGAGAGAGAGAGGCCGCATCACGAACGTGTGCAGTGTGGCCTCACGTGCACACTTCGTGGGTTCCATGTCTGCGTGAACGCGGGGGTGGGCAGTGGGGCCTTAAGGGACATTCACACTGTAAATTTCGACAAAATTCTGCAAATTTTATCATTTTTAATGATTCATTAATCATCAAGTAGACAACAGGTAGATTCTACAGCAGAAAAAAACCATACCACTTTTTATTTTCTGTAACTGTATACAGAATTTTTTTATTCTCGCGTCGTGACTGCTTATGAAAGTCCCTGCTTTGTTTTCAAAGAGTAGTAATACTTTTAACTGTAATTGACACTATAAAGTTACTATCAATGCGAATAAAATTGTAATGATGTGATTGAAACCGCTGCACAATGATGAAGATGTTGACAATTTAGTTCTTTGTTTTTTTATTAATCGAATTAGATAAAATGGGTTCATTTTTTGACTAACGTCAATTACATTAAAAATAATATATTGAATCTGACCTTTTTGAGAAGCATTTAAAATAATTGTCGTGCACTACCGTTCTACACTCTTCGCAACGCGTCGTAGACGAATTGACACAGTCATTGATATTTTTATGGACCAGATGGCATAGTAACATTTTAGGACAAACAAAGTAACTTCAAAGTCGTAAATTAGCTTGAACTTTGACACGCGGTGGACTCTACTATCAACGTCGTTACAAACCAATCAGAATACCGAAAATTGATGACAAAACTGCGTAATTCCAAACATTATTTCTCATGAACTCATTGCCGAAAAACTGCCCCACGTTGCGACGCCACGCGGATTTTTCTTGAACTACTGTTAGAGTCCACAGCAGACGACCTTTTGCGCCGTAAACCGTGTAAGCGAACGAAACAAAAGTTTCTCCTCGGCAATTATCAATGCAAAAAGCAGTGAGCGTAGAAATACGTTGCAGCATATCGGGCAACAATCGTTTGTTGGAACTCAAAGACTTATTCCTCTTGATTAGCTTTAGATTAGAGACTCTTGTCGCTTCTTGCGAAATCATGAATTTGCCGAAATTTCAAGCCGTCCATATTTTGAATGATCGATATACTGAATCGTGGAAACGTGCATTTCGATAGCGCCATATTGCCAAATGACGGAGGTCGCCGCAATCGGTTGATGGTCGATTTTGGCGAAACTGTAGGTCGGGATTTGTCGACGGTGTGAGGAAAGCTTAGAGATTCTGCAGGATGGACAGGATGAAGTATACATATATGTATATATATACACACGTACGACCACACCGAAAATCTTATGAGGCTGGGCTTCTCGCTAACTACCTACTATCTCGTCTCTGAGCCCGAGGGCCCTGAAAACGTTCTACGTTACGCCTCGCGGGGACCCATTTCGCGTTGCCACTACTATATTCTCTTTCTCTCTCTCATTCTCTCTTACTCTCGTCGCAGGAACGTAACTATCGTTGCCACGGTCTCCTCCGCAGGTCGACGTCCTCGTCGAATATCGCGCACGTATGTACGTATATACTTTCGTCTCTCCTCACGATCCGGGCAATTACACCGACTTCGAAAAGGGGGAAAATTAAGGAGAAGCGTGTGTATACATTTGGATGGAAGGAACCACAACGATTCAGGATCTTCATGACTTTTGTTCGTCACTCAAATAAGCTCGAGTTTCTTTCAAATTATTCTCTTTATTAATCACACTTTTCATCTCCTATCGACAATTATTTGGCTAATTAATTTCAACGAATAACGATATAATTTTTGTTTACCGCAAAAGCGTTTCGATTCACATCCATCATCATCATATATATATACAGTCGCAGCATATCAGGAATCCAAGTTCTCACTCTCAACCGGCTCTCACTCTCTCTTTCTCTTCCTCATCCATTCGTTCCCCCGAGCATTCTCTCAACTTCTCTTCACCGGTATCTCCAAATGTCATAATCGTTTTTTTTTCCTCCCCCATACTGTTGTCTTTCACTCGAATTAATATTTCATTCTGCGGTCTTAAAGAGATGGACCGCGACCTTGACGAACGACGCCCCAGCGCGAGATTCGAGTCTTTTTTTCTTTTCTCTTTTGTTTCTTCTTTTATTCCGCTAAGACTCAAACGCGAAACGAGCCTACGTGAAATCTTGCACGCGAGAGACAATATCGCACCAACAGATTTCTGATGTTTTTCTGGATTTTAGGGAGACAGACGCGGATTTTTTTCTCCGCTTATCCTGACTTACTCATTAATTGAAATTTTGTTATGGTGCGACAATCGATACCGGAATCATAAAATTGAAGAAACAGGAATTCTATGATTGCGAGCACGAATCATGTTTTCGTTTGGGTCTCTCAGACCCTCTATAGTACTTGAGGCTTAGATGCGAGAGGTCCAAATTTGCACCAACTAGACTCGCTCATATTTTCGTAGAAATTGGAAACATCCGTCCGTCTCACAGTGTGGGAGAAAGGAAGAAAGATTTTTTCAGTTCGGTATTTTGTTGAAAAATGAAGCGTGAAGCACGTCGCGCGACGACGACGGCCGATTTTCGTTGATGGGCAAAGCCGGTCGAGGGATCTCCCGATGGTTCGACCTCGCGGGGCCCCCGGAACCTCCGATTCTTTCCCTTCGCTCCTCCGCAAGGCATCAACAGCAAAATATATATAACAGCAGCAGTAGAAACTTAAGCACTATGGTGCCACATCCTCGTTCTTTGCTGGAGAATAAGAGAGAAAAAGAGAGAGAGAGAGAGAAAGAGAGAGATTTCTTCAACAAACAGGGGGTAAAAGGAAGAGAGCCACGCACACGCTGATGCTTTTCGCCGCGGTCGTCTGTTGTGCCCTTTCAAAGTTAAGAGGGGCCCTTCCAAGAATCGACTCGCGCCGTTTTTCGACTGCGGCCGCCGCTTTTGGCCATCATGCAGGCTCTATCTTTCCTTTTTCTCTCTATCTCTCTTTCTAGCCGCGATCTGCACGAGAAAGAGCTCCGGATGAAGGAAACGCGTGGCTCGTCCGGAACGTACGTTTCTCGACACGCTCGCCCGCGTACATTTACAGCCATGACACAAAAGAAAAATGCCGGGTGTCCCAAAAAAGTAAAAACCCACGCGAAAGCAACTTCAATCGAGATAAAGCAGCATGAGAAATTAAAAAATATGTTAATCGTTGCGTGTTCGATACACCTTAAGACATTTCACCAGGTTTCAAACTCGATGCGCGATCGCGAAGATTTTTGAAATGGCCACAACGAAAAATCGATATGGAGACCATTTTTTTCTGCTTCGAAAACTGCAATTTTGCATTTCTAAGTATCAACCAATTCAAAATCGAACTTAATAATCGTTTTGTCCGGATTACATTTTTCAATAACGTTGGCAATGAAACAACTCAAATCAAACGAACGTGGGCCGTTTCAATAAAAGTTGCATTTTGTAATACTCGTTATCGTTCTACCCGCCGTTTTTCCACTGACTAAACCGATTTCATTGTTTTTTTCTTATCAACGATTCATACCCGAAAATTAGGGGAAGGTTCGAAGTATTTTTTCATATGCTCGCGTTATTGAATTGTCTTTCAAAGTTTCGAGATTCCCGATCGATTAGCGATAGCTATTCGTATGTTGATTCCAAATTTCTTCGGTTTTTCGAAAATCTCATTAAATGTCGTGCGGCCAATTTGCCATCAACCACATGATGACATTCTTTCCGGACGCGTCTTTTTTGACCTCGTAAATCTCACCCTTTTATACACGATCGAACCGAGTGAATTTTTTCTGTCGCATTGTTCCCCATTTATAATTTACGTGTGATCAAACCGAAAATATATAAATATATGATATTGTTACCGTGAAAAATCTTCATAAATACCGAAGTATTTCGTCCTGTCATCCGGGCGAATCCCCTTGAGGTGAAAACGGGAATGGTAGTTCAGAAATAAATCAAGATTTCAACATACTTTACTTTTTATTTAATACAACAAGACATTTTACAATGAAATGTTTTTATTCTTTTTTAATAATTAGTTTTTCATCTGTTATCGTGGCTAAACAGCAAACGCCTGAACGATCAAATAAATTGAACTAGTTATTGAGCTAGAAAAAATGTAATAATAACATAAAAATAATTGGATTTGTGAATGAAAGGGAATTTACTTTATTCGCCTAAATCCATCCTTTTATATCACGGACTCTATTGATGTAAGAGAGACTATGGCAAGATTTATTGACAAGTACCGCTGTATTAGCCCGCGAGGCCACGGTTATACAATCTTTTATATATGTACATATACATTCACAATGTTCGCGAAGAAAATGTGTCCGAATAATTCCAAGGACGCGTTTAATACGCAGTCGGGTCACCCTCAAGGATTTGCGAATTCCAAATTCGGCACTCGAGACTTAGCTCGGTTACTCTTTCACGCGAGCGAGCGAGCGCGCGCGCTCGAGACAGAAATTTATGCCGCCACGGAAGTAGCCCCGAGCAAGGATTTGGTGGGTTGTATCGGTAAATCCGAGAGGATCAGAACGGTGTGTTTGAAGAATGTATATATGTGCGACGGCGCGGTGAACGACGAGACGTAGGCTCGAAAAAGTAATGTGCAGAGAGTGGCAGGTAAGAATTCTCTACCGATAAAGGTGCCCAAAAAAACGAAAAAAAAAGAAAAAAAAAAAGAAGTGCTTAGAACGAAACCTGTTTATTGTCATTGTTTACGAATTGTCGATACCGATTTCCGGAGTCCCGAATAGACAAATGCGATTTCAAATATTATAATCTAATCCGAGAGCGACGAAAAACCAAAACAAAAGTCTTTGGCGCCGTCTTGCCTGAGTTTTGTTTATAGCCTTCTCAAAAATATAAGTAAACAGCTGCCTCTATATTATTGTTGTCGCAAGATAATCTAGTCTGCCTTAACGTGGATTCGCCTGTGTCTGAATTAATGGAACTTTAAAACGTTAGAAAACGATCGTTTTTCGTAATTCAAGAATTTGAGGGCACGGCTAGGAGAAAAGTCGAGCAGTAGCACCGAATGCTGTTCCAGTGTGGCATTACCATTATTATAAGTTGATGTGACGTGACGTAATGGGAGTTAGAGCCGTATGAATGGGCATAGAGCAACAAGTTGCCACTAAAAACTGGGAGTGAGTTCGTGAGTCGAGTTCTGCTGCTCGTTACACCTCTATATGTAGTTCTTCCTTCCCTGTACACTCTCGTCCTATATATCCTCAGCCCTCCGCTCTGCCTCTCTCTCTCTCTCTCTCTCTTTCTCCTTCTCCTCCCCTTTCCCGGAGCCTTTACCTCATCCTCCTCGCCCTGCAGCCCGTTATAAACCCTACGGCCTTTAAAGTATTCTTTTTAAAGCCGAGCTATCCTAACGGACGTCATCCGATCGTCCCCCCTTTAGTACAACTTCAATTTCTTACTTTATCCTCATTTTTTCGTGTATATGATACTCCACCAATTCTACTTCTATTTATAGATTTATCTCTCTTGAATATCGTTCAGCAAGAAATTTACGACTGTCGTATAAACTTTTCAGAGATTCATATCAGCCCTTTGCTCTCGTGGTAAACATATTTACGAATATCGTATCAAGTTCTTCTCCGCAGGTTCATTGGATTTCGTTAATTTCGTGTTATGACAAATTTATCAAGGTCTCCCGGAGTTTTTATTGTTTAATTAATAATTTCAAATATCACCCGGTCGTCGGAAACTAATGGAGAGATGAAAAAACACAATGAACTTGTGTTTTATTGTTCTTTGGTATATTTTTTGTTTGGATAGTATCTTTGAGCGATAAACCTTGAGACCCTAAAGCGTCTAAGTTGAAATTGCATTGAACTTGGCCTCGATTGAAAGTTGCCGTGAAACTGTCGAGAAAGAGGGAGACAGAGAAACGGAGATAGAGAGAAAGCGTGGGGGGGAAAATACATTCAGTCGAGGTATTCGGCTGAGTTTATATGACGATGCTCCTCGTTCGATGGAAACACGTGTTTTCCACACACTTCTCTCTCTCTCTCTCTCTCTCTCTCTCTCTCTCTCTCTCTCTCTCTTTCTCTTTTTGTCCATTCCTACTTTTGTCTCTTTCTCTTGCTCTCGAAAACTACGTCACGAACATCAACTGACGTTGAACGCAAAACATATTCCTCACGGTTTCATAACCCACATGGTGCAGAATTACGACTCTAGGGACTCCGGTTTGTTATATATAAGCATTATTAGCGTCGAGCTTTTTATTGTTCCGCAAAACTTCACCTTTTTTTTACTGTCCTATTAAAAATATTCATAGAGAGGGAGAGAGAGAGAGAGAGTTTTATGTCTCTTAAACACAAACGTCACAGGATTTGCGCGATTCCAAAAGTTGTTGAAATTGTCGTGCGATTGCTAAAATAAGAAAATGACATGATGATTTTTGGAAGTTGTAAACAAAGGTGTTTACTTCTGACACACGAACAAACGAAAGTCATCAATTGTTAGAAAATCATTGCTAATAAGATAAAAAGTTATCGAAGATCCATCAACTTACAAACAAAGTAATTCCCGACTTTATAATGACATCAAAAATGTAGACTCCAACCAAGAAATCATCAATTTCGAAATAAGCTAACTCATAATTTTCTATCATCCTATCCTTATTAATTTCCTTTCAATTTTCTCGTCACTCGACAACGATTTATTTCAGCTCCCCATTTATTATCGATGCCAATGTTCGTGATGCATTCATTCACATCGCTTCATTATCCCTTTACATTTGTTTTTTTTTTAAATTTATTTCCATTACTTTTTTATTTGCAAAGGACTTTTTACGCCTAATTAGTTATTCAATCCTGTACGGAGCAAACAAAAAATTAGTCTGAAACTTCATAGAGGTATCACCATAAAGCCCCCCCCATAACACAGTACACCCGTACAATGAAACGTGAATATACATATATCTTAATATTTTAAAAAACACATACAATGGGGCATTCCATGACAAATTAACTTTCGTCAGACTTCTTTGAATTTTTTACATGGCTAAAAATTGTATGTTTCGTAAGACAACGATTGGAACAAACTGTTTTGATTTTTTTGTTTGTTCATTTGTTACATGTGAATTTTTTCCAAAATTCTATTTTGTTCCGATAACGAAATCGACAACGTGCAGGAACCTTTTTTTAGAATGTTACTTTTGCAAATAAAAAATACAAACAAATGATCGATATTCCTATTTTTGCACAATTTGAACCAAAAAAACCATTGAATTCGAGACCTTCGACCTCTTTTACTTTAATCAAAAAATTCACGAAAAAATCTTTAACCAATCCAATGATTTTCATGACTCGTCCCATCAAGAGCACATGTTTCTTCATTTTTTTTTCTATCTTTAATGAAAAATGAAGGAGTCAAACGTATACGTCTATTTGACGTAAAATTCTCCATACATTTTATATACGTAGATATTTATATATATAGTTGTGTATGCAAGGCGTCAGCGAGGACGCCCACGTCTCTCGTTCCACGGGCAATGTGCTCCTGACGATCCCCCGCGTCCAAGTGAGTCCCCTCACGAATCGATGCTGTCTGCCCTGTCTGCCTACGCGACCGTGTGCCTTCTCCCGTATAGCCGAGAGTGGTCGAGATCACCACGGTATGTATCCGAGCACTCTCGACTCGCGACAATCCGCGTTCTATTAAACAATTGCTTTAATTCTATAAACATAGATATATAGAGATCGACGAAGTACGATCACGACGACGAATGCAACTTTTGAACTTGGATTTTTCATCATAATCTGCAGGCGAACACTTTATGAGGGGCTATTGCCAAAATTTTCGTAATATCTCGAGCGTATAGTTATTGATTACCGAAATTGAGAAGTCGAAGGTCTTTAATTGTTGGGGTATGTTGTTTTGTAGAGAAAGTCAAACGGAAATTTAACAATCACAGTTTTGTCACTCGCGGATATTGTCATTTTATTCAATAAATAAATAGAAAATCTTTGGCTTGGAATAATTTATTGAATCATTTAACAAGAGCGGTACAAAAATTGGATCACATGCATAAGTTGAATTGTTTAATTTTTTTTAACATCGAATTTAATAGTTAGCAATGTTGTTGTTATTTTTTTATGGAAATTTTGTTGAACTATGTTCTTCGTGATGTTTACGTGTTGGCACATACTTTTGAGCGATAGTGTATGGCATATAAATATATATGAAATGGATTTGAGTGGATGAGATCGCTGGGAGAAAATCTACGTCGGAACATTCTGAATAACAACGGGAAATTCATGCGTCACTGCGACGCTATTTTTTCTGATAATGCCGTGAGTGCTCCTCGTATATGAGATTTTCTACTTCGAATTGTCTCATTTTTCAATTCAAAACAATTATTTTTTATCTTTACTATAAATATTCGGCTTTGTAGGAGGGAAAATTAGATTTGATCCGTTTCGTGAATTTTCGCGACAATTTTTCAGATCGTATTCGAGAAGCGTCGATGAAAGTGCATATTTTTTTGATATCGACAAAATTTAGTAGAGCTTTTTCGATGAAAAACAATATAAATAATAATAATAATAATAATAACGATAATTAGTATTCTCATTGGATTTTGGTTCTGGACACTCGATGCATATTGTTGACAAATTTGTTTTCGCGACTTCGCGTCCGTGCCATTTCTCCAAAACGAGTCCGTGATATCTTCAATTTTGAAGCCAGTGTTTCTCAGGCTGCTCTTTTAGGCAATGGACAATCTCTGGCGAACGATCGCGACCCTCGCGAGAGTCGCGCGTTCTACGTCATTTGCTCGCTTCGCCTCCGGCCCATTCGAAATATATATAGATATATATATATTTTTTCTCATCTCACTCCACGCAATCGCGGCGAATTCCCCGAAATTATACGACGGTTGAAAGCCTCGCGATGGAAACAACCGCCGCGAGGCAAACTAATTCGCGCTTCGAAGAAATCGCTATTTTTAAACATCAAATATAAAGCGAAAAATAGTGCCAAATAGAATGATTGATATTTATTGTATAATTTTAACGAAATTCTTTATTTCAATTAATAAACTATCGTTGAGCAAAAAGACAAAATATTTCTGGGGGGATTTGAAAAACACTCGGATTTAAACAAAAATTTAACTCAACAACAAAAGAAATATCGCAATTTCCTAAATTCGTACAGTTTTTTCGGAACTTCTTCTCGTTTCACAGAGTTTCCATAAACAAATATATACAAAATGTGACTCCGTCGTACACCATTCTCTTCGTTATCGAACAATCGAAAGAATGGTATAAAAATCCAACGCTGTTATCGCATTCAAAAATGATTTTACGCTAAAGATAGTTCGGAGCAATTATTTACACCACACACAGTGAGGCTTACGTCCTAAAAAAAAAGGATTGAAGAGTTAAAAAAACGAGGAAATGGATGCTAAGACTGAAAATGTTCGCGATGCAGAAATAGTGATATCGTCAAATTGCAGAATTCAAATCAACATTTTGTTTTTTTATACCCGCAAGAGTTTTTTCGTTAAATTCGGTCGCGAGTAATATAGTGAAACCTGAGAAAGGTTTCCTTACGTCCGGTCACGACAAATGTGTGTGTACATGTACGCAAGATATTTTATAGTATATGCCATACATATGCTGTGCCAATACTATTGCGTGTTAAATGTACGGATACGTGTAAGCGAGAAAGAATAGCCCGCGACAGGTCACGAGAGAGTCTTCCGCTCCGTTAGCTCGTTTCTAATTGATGTGCCTGCTGCGACGAGGGCTTCGGCCCAAAAACCAGGGAAGAATGGAGTATTCTGTACATAGGGAGCCAAGAAAGGGTTAGCATCGAAAAAAAAAAGGATTTGACTTGAAAAATTATTTGGAATAATCGATATTCTGAAACAAAAAGCAAAGCTTGTACTTTCTTATCGATTTGAAAGTCACTTGAAGTGTGATCTAAATGAAAAATAAAAAGATGATAAGAAAAAAAAGAACTGTTCGAGTCATTTTTCCAAGCGTATAAAAACTAACGAGCATGTGTGCAAAAAAGGGCTTTTTCAAGGGTCGAGGCTTTATCCCACCGAGGCATATATATATAATTACTATGTAGAGATGCACACGTGGCCGCGTGCTCCGAGTTTTTATAATCTGTCCACGCGTTCGTGAGTGTCGCGGTGTCGTTGGCAGAGAAAAAAGAACTGAAAAAAAAGAGAAAGAAAAAAAAATGAGATGGAGACTAAAGTGGTAGACAATCGAGAGAAAAGAGGGAGAAAGAGCGATGAAACAAAAACGGAGAAATAGTGAAGGCGAATCTGGCGAAAAAAGAGGTAAACATTGAAGGGGATAAAATATAGTCATAGAGTAAACTTTTCAACTGGGAAAGGAGGGGAAACATACAAGTATTTTTATTTATTTTTTCATAGTCGTGTAAATCATATACATGCGGAGCAAGGATCGAGCTGCCAGCTTTATTTCTTATGATACGAGTAACAAGTGGTTGGAGAACAAAAATTCCGTATTTATTTTCCTCGATTTTATTAAGAAGGCGATGGTTTTTAAAAGGTTTCGAAATAAAAATTTGATTGATTATCTCATTGGAGCTTTTCATATCTCTCGTGAAACTCAAAATGCATAATTTTCGATCATTTTTCATTTACAATCATTACAATCTAATTTTTATGGGTTTTTTTCACGCACGTTCACTCTGATCTTTTAGACTTTATATTTGTAAATATACGTATTGACCATACATACATAAAACTTCGAAATAAACTCACTGTAGACCAGACAAAGCGAGCAGCTCGCGAATGAAGAGTACTCGAGCAATAACAGTTTTGCGAGGAGAGCGTTAGCGCGACTGTACGTTACTTAAACTCGTGACCGGAAACGGGGTACCGGTCAAGCCGGAACTCGCCGATTTCGTTCGCTCGTGTACACCCGCGTACTGTATTGGAGCACGTCTCACGCTCGCGACGACATAAACATGGAGAGAGAGAGAGAGAGAGAGAGAGAGTGGGATAGATTTTGATATTGATATTGATATTTATTTATGCTTCGGTAAGCTTTAATGCAAGAGTGGAATTAAAATTGTGAGACGGCTCATGGGGTCTGATTAAAAAAAAAAAGTAATACAAAAATAAAAAACGCGTAAAGTCCATGAAAGTATAAAAGCCGCAAATAAAAATTAACAAAAATGAAAACAAGAACTAAACAATGGCAGTTAGATCGAGCAAAATCAAAACATAAAAGCCATCAAAACAAAGTAAAACTAGACGTAAATATTCCGCAGGAACAAGCGAAAGATTCTATAAGAGCGCAGAACAGCAGCAGATAAGATAGAAGCAAAGCGATAGAGAAAAAAAAAGAGAAACATGGCAATTATTCTTGAAACAAAAGTTGATAAGTTCGAGCAACAAAACTACGCGATGGAATTCGATCATAAATCAATTGTTTGAGTCCGACTGAAAAATTGACACGACAAGAATCTGTCTACTGTAACAGTTCTAAAACGCCTGAAATTAAGTGCTGGAAAAGTGTGATCGGAAGCAGATGCGTTCGGCGTTAAAGGATCGCGAATAGGTATAGTCGATTATGCATCTACATTACAGAGTTATGCATACAGATAGGCGGATATTCTGGAACACCATCACTAGGACCTCGATGGGCTTGCTAGCCCATACGAAGAGGGAGAAAGAGAAAGAGAGAGAGAGAGAGAGAGAGAGAGAGAGAGAGAGAGAGAGAGAGAACAAGCGAGACAGATCCATAGCCGCAGCGTATAGAGTACTATTTACTCTCCCTCTTTCTCACTGTCTCTTACTCTCTACACGCGCAGAGTTCTCTTCCTCTATAGCATTTCCCGTTCGTTCGAGTACACGCCTATATATATATATACATGGTTCAATGTCTATGTATATGTATAAATACATGTATATACACAAAGGCATCTGTGCGTGCGGCGAACGGGCCGATAGGGATTTACGAGCGGTTTCGGGCAATCGCGAATAGAGATTAGGCCGGTAATTAACTATGGATCTGGTCTCTCTGCAGCAGAAACGCCGAGAGCACCCGTACCATCATTGCACGTAGGGAGAACCGTTGAGTTCGTGGACCTAGCAGCCTAGGCTAGTTTCAGCCTAGTGTTTATGTATATATATATATATTTATATAGCCGAGCGTGTATATAGGAGTGATTCTATATGGTGAGTCGCGAGAGCCCAGCAGCAGTCGCGGCTCTGGCTTCCTTTACATGAGCATCCCATGTACATGGCAGCCCGGAGAGTCTGCAATGCCTCCTCTTGCGAGAGAGCCTCCCCCGTTTGCTCTTGCGATTCTCTTCAATGCTCTCGCTCTTTCTCTCTGTACCTCAGCGTTCTGCTCACCGCTACATATTAAACTATTTATATGTTAGATTCTATATATGTATATAGGAAAATGTATGTATAGGTGTATATATGGAGCCCTCTTCTGGTTTAGCTATATTCTTGTATGCCTTCCAAGAGACGACAGCGAAGAGCAAACTCGAGAGGGAGCTATAGCGAAAGAGAGAGGCACCCTTATTCGTGGAGTCTGTGTGCTCCATAAGACGAGGGAGAAAGAAAAAGAGAGAGAAAGAGAGAGAGAGAGAGAGGGTGCGAGTGAGTGAGTAAGTAGAACGTTTTACGTGCGAGGCGCCGCGTGTATTTTGCGCGCTCTCGCGAGAGTCCTCTCCTGCTCTGTGCCGCAGCGTGAAAGTGAGGGAGAACCCTCGGCCTCGTAACTATACACGTGTGCGAACGTACGAAGGTTGGGTTTCTGCTCGTTTCGGCACGGATGGGTCTCTCTTTTTCTTTATATACATGTATATATGCAGAGGCGTAGATATATATATTTACATGGATATATATTGGCAGGAGGGTATATATACAGAGCGCCCCAAAAGGCAGGCGTGCATTGCATAAACGCGGACAAGAGACACATTCGAAATCCTCCGGTTCCTATTCCCCGTGCTCAGAGAAATTATTCTTCGTGTCCAAAAGCATCACGACTACGTTTCGACCCTACAGATGTTACTGAAATTATCCCATACTTCAATACCCTGGGCTTCCTCCAAATGATCTCTCCTTCTTCTTCTTCTTCTTCTTGGCCTCCTGCATGTTTGTAGCAAAGTGTATTTGAAAGAATTCCGGCACTATGCGCTCGACCTTGATGTTTTTTTTTTTTTCAACAACTTCTACGCTGTGCAGTCGACCGTGGTGTGATCTCATTATTGAGAATAGACACATTTTGTCAATGACTTTTTTTAAAGAAGTTTTCATGCTCTACAAAATTGGTCATATGCATTTCTGCTCGATCTTCAACCGTGTTGACGGTATGGACGGTAAAGTATACTGAACCGTGAACTTTGATAATTGATAATTGATTAGAATCAGGGCGAAAGATTTAATTAGAAACAGAGCGTTAGGCTTTGCAACTCGAAATTCAGTCGTGAACTTGAGTTGTTGACCATTCAACCTGGGACATTTTGTATTTGTGTGTGGGTGGGTGAGTCTATTTTTATATAGATTGCACAGTGCTAACGAGAAAGTATATGTACAAAAGTCAGAGGGCGCACGAGTTTTCTAGCATTTTCATTACGTCCTGGCCGGAAATTTCGGAGGTTGCACGAGGAAGGAGGAGAAAAGAAGGAGTCCGCCAAAAGGCGAAGCGTGGTCAAAGACCGTTGGATAAAGAAAGAAATATGACCGTGGAGAGAGAAAAGAGAGAGGCTGAGAGAAGTAGAGGAAGAAAGAGAGGGTGAAAGATGGCATACAATAAAACGGTGCTTTCAGAGTACGCAGAAACGTTCTCGCACCGGTCCACATCAGCATCCTTTTTGTACAGAATAATAATAATAACAATAATAATAATACTTTCTGTATGGGCGACAGATTCTTGCGAAGATCTTTTTTCGGAAGAAACGTTGTGCGTTCTATGCCCCCCCCCTTCCTTCCCTCTTTGCTCTTCTTTCTTCTTCTTCTTCGTCTTCTTTTTCGTTGCTCTCTTCGTTTTTTCCTTCATTCATTCATGGATCGAGAACTCGGCTGCTGGGCTTTCGAAGGAATCGGTAAAATTGAAAGAGTGAGAGAGAGAGAGAGAGAGGGAAAAGAGCACACGGCAGATTCACCTTCGACAATCGGGAAGCAAAGAAAGAACCGAGAGTCCTTTAAAACCTGTATCGACGGAATTCACGTGACGTCGATAGAGAGAAAGAAAAAAAAGGGCGAGCCAGAAACCAATCCCTCGGGACTTTGCACTATGTATGTTATACGTCACAGAACAAAAAGGTCCTCGTGACACACGCTTTTGGCCGCGTATATCAAGAGAATTCTCATCGCAACGGAGAGTATTTTCTTCCTGCTTTCGTGTTTATGTTGTCGCTTTTGTAACACAATTTGACTTTACAAAGGTTCATTCATAATCAAGCTGTCAGCTGATATGCGATTAGATTAGTCGCGCTCCTTGTTTCATTCCTGAATGAAAGGTACAATGATACGATGGAAAAAAATTGTTTGTACAAAATTTGAATAATTATACAATTAAAAATAATTATTGTTCAAACAAAAAAGTCGATTTTTTTCGAACGTAAGATTATGACGATACCTGACAATTGCAATTGACAAAAATGGTGACAAAGAAACTTGAGGAAATTGAAAGTATGCCGCAACTAAAATAATATTTAATTTAGACACCTCAGGACTATCAACATTGATTGTGACGATAAAAAAGTAGGGATGATAAAACTTTTACAATGAAATTGATACAAAATTTTGGTGGTATTGATTTTTAAACATTGCTGAAATGAAAGATATTGTGGCGTATTTTGAATTCTTTTTAAACTTCGTCCAAGATCTAACAAACTCAAGAAGAAAAAAGTTGGCGGAGTCTCATAAGTGCGTTTAAGGAAATGGAGATTTACGTGATCCAATTCTCTACGTTTACGAGTCACGTGGTAATTGAAGGCTAAAGTTTTTGAATCATCTTGTACAATGTTGCGTTGGATCGCGGTAGATATAACCCGCGAAACCCTCTTCTCTCTCAGTCTCTCTTGCTCTCCTTTTCTCTCTCTCTCTCTCTCTCTCTCTCTCTCTCTCTCTCTCTCTCTCTCTCTCTCGGACTCTATGTCTCGCGAGCTCTCGTCGTTCCGCCTCGATACCGACCCGATACACGTACTCTACTCGGGGACCGGGCAAGCGAACAGGCAGGCGGCAGGCAGCCAGAGACCGAGACTCTCGCACTCGACAGCCTGCAGGCTGCAGCAACTCTACGTCGTAGCCTGTGAAACTTTCGGAGCGAGAAGAGAAGCGCCAAGCTTTCTCTCTGTCTCTTTCTCTTTATCTCTCTCGCATGCGAGGAGATGGGGGAGAGCTGCGAACGCGAGAGCCTCTATGCGCGATCAATTTTCCCTCTCTCTCTCTTTCTCTCTTTTCCCCACACACCCTCTTTCTTCCTCACCTCTCTGCCCCCTTGAAGCTCCATAGCCACGCAATCTAACCGACCCGTATTATGTACACCGTACGACATATTATGGTGTATGGAGATGAAAAACATTTTCTAGGAAATTCGAAACTTCGATCGACGCACAGTGAGAAAAAGACGCTGCTCAATTAAATCGAAAAAACGAATACACGTGATCAAAACGAACTGTTGACCAAGACGTTACTCCCTGTTGCATATCTTTAGAAATAAAATGAATTAATTAAATTTAGTAGATTCTGTGCTGTTGAAGGGATTTAACGAAGGCGGGTATATTCAAAATTCGCGAGACGATGCTGAAGCGTATAAGATTTTTAACGAAATAACGAAATGACGATAAACATGATAAAGTACTTAGGAACCTTATGCAATTTTCTTGTACAACGTGACAATCAAATCGAGTCCGTTCAATAAATAAAAACATGAGAGAAAAACGCCGCTTTTTAATATCGTTTTTAAAGTTACCCGCATACTCGGCAATCGGCGTTTTCGTCGTTGCAAATCTCTTGCATTGTTTATTTATTCGCTTATAAGGAATTTCCAGTGATCGTGCATATAAAGATGAAAAATTATAATGACAATGACATCGATAAAAGCGATTTATCGATTGGTCTTTACGACTCAATCAGTTTTATTTAATCCTATCAATTGAAATAGCACACACCAACACTTTCCGTATTTTTTGTTCCTTCTTTCATAAACTCAATACCAAACAACTTTCAGATTGACACGAAAAGTTGGCGCTGGTTAGCGCGAACCTCGAGAAAATCAAGTTCTCTTAATTCAATATTGCATACCATCAACTTTGAAGCTAAGTGTCGTTAAACGAATTGCGAGTTAATAAAGTCATTCAATTACAAAAAGATCTCAACGAGATTTCAGCAGCTTGATTAATGTTCGCATCATGACCACACATATGCACGTGTGGAAAATCGTACAAACAAAGTTTCGAGTAATTATATATGACAATTGCAATGTACACAAACAATTCATGAATTCTCATACGAAATAAAAGAACTAACTTTTCGCAAACTCTCGTTTGCGTGCTCGAATTCTTGTGTATATTTGCTCTTACTCATCATGTATATTTATGTATATATGATGATGACGTATTATATATATCTATATAAATCCACGTATTCATATAATAATAGTAATAATGCTGCGACGAACTCTTCAAGTTCGTCGCGGCGACACAATCCGCGGAGTCGCGACTCGCACGAGGCAATGAGAAAAAAAAAAAATCACACACGTATACAGACAGTTTCGCTGTAATTTACGCATATATATCTTTACTGCGCAATTGATTATATATAAAAAATACCCATACACACGGATATACGAGCGTACGTATATAAACATGGAATACATAAGTTTTTGTCTCAGTCTGCTTCGACATATACAAATAAATATATACATATACATGCACGAAGGATTGTAAAGCGAGACAAGAAGAGAGTAGATAAGGCGAGTCCACGCGCGGTCGTCTTGACTCTCGTCTCGTCTCTTCGTCCTCTGTATCTCGAGAGGACTTTTGGGACGCTATGTACATGGCGCGGGTTTCGCGCGAGCGCCTCTCTCGCGTCGTAGAGGTTCCGCGAGATGGCTCGGATACACGTAAGAGAGATAGAGATAGAAAAAAGGGAGAGAAGGAATAGAGGATAGCAGTTGAGAGGCGAGACGGGCGTGTTCGTTGGTTCGTTGTGCTGCTGGCTCTCTGGGGCTCTTTATGTAGCACATAGACGTTGCCCTGGCGTTCGTTCGTTGCCGCGGCTCTCTCGCTCAGCGTGTGACGCTCAAATTACCTCCGTTTTCTCTCTGTCTCTCTCTCTCTCTCTTTTACTCTGTCTTTTTCTTCGTGCTCTCGCTCCCTCTATCTCTGTGTGCTGAGCGCGCGCCACCCTGTCGTCCCCCTTTTTCGCC
>JACEOJ010010031.1:0-51033 GCA_013761285.1 Campoletis sonorensis | reverse complement strand
GGCGAAAAAGGGGGACGACAGGGTGGCGCGCGCTCAGCACACAGAGATAGAGGGAGCGAGAGCACGAAGAAAAAGACAGAGTAAAAGAGAGAGAGAGAGAGACAGAGAGAAAACGGAGGTAATTTGAGCGTCACACGCTGAGCGAGAGAGCCGCGGCAACGAACGAACGCCAGGGCAACGTCTATGTGCTACATAAAGAGCCCCAGAGAGCCAGCAGCACAACGAACCAACGAACACGCCCGTCTCGCCTCTCAACTGCTATCCTCTATTCCTTCTCTCCCTTTTTTCTATCTCTATCTCTCTTACGTGTATCCGAGCCATCTCGCGGAACCTCTACGACGCGAGAGAGGCGCTCGCGCGAAACCCGCGCCATGTACATAGCGTCCCAAAAGTCCTCTCGAGATACAGAGGACGAAGAGACGAGACGAGAGTCAAGACGACCGCGCGTGGACTCGCCTTATCTACTCTCTTCTTGTCTCGCTTTACAATCCTTCGTGCATGTATATGTATATATTTATTTGTATATGTCGAAGCAGACTGAGACAAAAACTTATGTATTCCATGTTTATATACGTACGCTCGTATATCCGTGTGTATGGGTATTTTTTATATATAATCAATTGCGCAGTAAAGATATATATGCGTAAATTACAGCGAAACTGTCTGTATACGTGTGTGATTTTTTTTTTTTCTCATTGCCTCGTGCGAGTCGCGACTCCGCGGATTGTGTCGCCGCGACGAACTTGAAGAGTTCGTCGCAGCATTATTACTATTATTATATGAATACGTGGATTTATATAGATATATATAATACGTCATCATCATATATACATAAATATACATGATGAGTAAGAGCAAATATACACAAGAATTCGAGCACGCAAACGAGAGTTTGCGAAAAGTTAGTTCTTTTATTTCGTATGAGAATTCATGAATTGTTTGTGTACATTGCAATTGTCATATATAATTACTCGAAACTTTGTTTGTACGATTTTCCACACGTGCATATGTGTGGTCATGATGCGAACATTAATCAAGCTGCTGAAATCTCGTTGAGATCTTTTTGTAATTGAATGACTTTATTAACTCGCAATTCGTTTAACGACACTTAGCTTCAAAGTTGATGGTATGCAATATTGAATTAAGAGAACTTGATTTTCTCGAGGTTCGCGCTAACCAGCGCCAACTTTTCGTGTCAATCTGAAAGTTGTTTGGTATTGAGTTTATGAAAGAAGGAACAAAAAATACGGAAAGTGTTGGTGTGTGCTATTTCAATTGATAGGATTAAATAAAACTGATTGAGTCGTAAAGACCAATCGATAAATCGCTTTTATCGATGTCATTGTCATTATAATTTTTCATCTTTATATGCACGATCACTGGAAATTCCTTATAAGCGAATAAATAAACAATGCAAGAGATTTGCAACGACGAAAACGCCGATTGCCGAGTATGCGGGTAACTTTAAAAACGATATTAAAAAGCGGCGTTTTTCTCTCATGTTTTTATTTATTGAACGGACTCGATTTGATTGTCACGTTGTACAAGAAAATTGCATAAGGTTCCTAAGTACTTTATCATGTTTATCGTCATTTCGTTATTTCGTTAAAAATCTTATACGCTTCAGCATCGTCTCGCGAATTTTGAATATACCCGCCTTCGTTAAATCCCTTCAACAGCACAGAATCTACTAAATTTAATTAATTCATTTTATTTCTAAAGATATGCAACAGGGAGTAACGTCTTGGTCAACAGTTCGTTTTGATCACGTGTATTCGTTTTTTCGATTTAATTGAGCAGCGTCTTTTTCTCACTGTGCGTCGATCGAAGTTTCGAATTTCCTAGAAAATGTTTTTCATCTCCATACACCATAATATGTCGTACGGTGTACATAATACGGGTCGGTTAGATTGCGTGGCTATGGAGCTTCAAGGGGGCAGAGAGGTGAGGAAGAAAGAGGGTGTGTGGGGAAAAGAGAGAAAGAGAGAGAGAGGGAAAATTGATCGCGCATAGAGGCTCTCGCGTTCGCAGCTCTCCCCCATCTCCTCGCATGCGAGAGAGATAAAGAGAAAGAGACAGAGAGAAAGCTTGGCGCTTCTCTTCTCGCTCCGAAAGTTTCACAGGCTACGACGTAGAGTTGCTGCAGCCTGCAGGCTGTCGAGTGCGAGAGTCTCGGTCTCTGGCTGCCTGCCGCCTGCCTGTTCGCTTGCCCGGTCCCCGAGTAGAGTACGTGTATCGGGTCGGTATCGAGGCGGAACGACGAGAGCTCGCGAGACATAGAGTCCGAGAGAGAGAGAGAGAGAGAGAGAGAGAGAGAGAGAGAGAGAGAGAGAGAGAGAAAAGGAGAGCAAGAGAGACTGAGAGAGAAGAGGGTTTCGCGGGTTATATCTACCGCGATCCAACGCAACATTGTACAAGATGATTCAAAAACTTTAGCCTTCAATTACCACGTGACTCGTAAACGTAGAGAATTGGATCACGTAAATCTCCATTTCCTTAAACGCACTTATGAGACTCCGCCAACTTTTTTCTTCTTGAGTTTGTTAGATCTTGGACGAAGTTTAAAAAGAATTCAAAATACGCCACAATATCTTTCATTTCAGCAATGTTTAAAAATCAATACCACCAAAATTTTGTATCAATTTCATTGTAAAAGTTTTATCATCCCTACTTTTTTATCGTCACAATCAATGTTGATAGTCCTGAGGTGTCTAAATTAAATATTATTTTAGTTGCGGCATACTTTCAATTTCCTCAAGTTTCTTTGTCACCATTTTTGTCAATTGCAATTGTCAGGTATCGTCATAATCTTACGTTCGAAAAAAATCGACTTTTTTGTTTGAACAATAATTATTTTTAATTGTATAATTATTCAAATTTTGTACAAACAATTTTTTTCCATCGTATCATTGTACCTTTCATTCAGGAATGAAACAAGGAGCGCGACTAATCTAATCGCATATCAGCTGACAGCTTGATTATGAATGAACCTTTGTAAAGTCAAATTGTGTTACAAAAGCGACAACATAAACACGAAAGCAGGAAGAAAATACTCTCCGTTGCGATGAGAATTCTCTTGATATACGCGGCCAAAAGCGTGTGTCACGAGGACCTTTTTGTTCTGTGACGTATAACATACATAGTGCAAAGTCCCGAGGGATTGGTTTCTGGCTCGCCCTTTTTTTTCTTTCTCTCTATCGACGTCACGTGAATTCCGTCGATACAGGTTTTAAAGGACTCTCGGTTCTTTCTTTGCTTCCCGATTGTCGAAGGTGAATCTGCCGTGTGCTCTTTTCCCTCTCTCTCTCTCTCTCTCACTCTTTCAATTTTACCGATTCCTTCGAAAGCCCAGCAGCCGAGTTCTCGATCCATGAATGAATGAAGGAAAAAACGAAGAGAGCAACGAAAAAGAAGACGAAGAAGAAGAAGAAAGAAGAGCAAAGAGGGAAGGAAGGGGGGGGGGGCATAGAACGCACAACGTTTCTTCCGAAAAAAGATCTTCGCAAGAATCTGTCGCCCATACAGAAAGTATTATTATTATTGTTATTATTATTATTCTGTACAAAAAGGATGCTGATGTGGACCGGTGCGAGAACGTTTCTGCGTACTCTGAAAGCACCGTTTTATTGTATGCCATCTTTCACCCTCTCTTTCTTCCTCTACTTCTCTCAGCCTCTCTCTTTTCTCTCTCCACGGTCATATTTCTTTCTTTATCCAACGGTCTTTGACCACGCTTCGCCTTTTGGCGGACTCCTTCTTTTCTCCTCCTTCCTCGTGCAACCTCCGAAATTTCCGGCCAGGACGTAATGAAAATGCTAGAAAACTCGTGCGCCCTCTGACTTTTGTACATATACTTTCTCGTTAGCACTGTGCAATCTATATAAAAATAGACTCACCCACCCACACACAAATACAAAATGTCCCAGGTTGAATGGTCAACAACTCAAGTTCACGACTGAATTTCGAGTTGCAAAGCCTAACGCTCTGTTTCTAATTAAATCTTTCGCCCTGATTCTAATCAATTATCAATTATCAAAGTTCACGGTTCAGTATACTTTACCGTCCATACCGTCAACACGGTTGAAGATCGAGCAGAAATGCATATGACCAATTTTGTAGAGCATGAAAACTTCTTTAAAAAAAGTCATTGACAAAATGTGTCTATTCTCAATAATGAGATCACACCACGGTCGACTGCACAGCGTAGAAGTTGTTGAAAAAAAAAAAAACATCAAGGTCGAGCGCATAGTGCCGGAATTCTTTCAAATACACTTTGCTACAAACATGCAGGAGGCCAAGAAGAAGAAGAAGAAGAAGGAGAGATCATTTGGAGGAAGCCCAGGGTATTGAAGTATGGGATAATTTCAGTAACATCTGTAGGGTCGAAACGTAGTCGTGATGCTTTTGGACACGAAGAATAATTTCTCTGAGCACGGGGAATAGGAACCGGAGGATTTCGAATGTGTCTCTTGTCCGCGTTTATGCAATGCACGCCTGCCTTTTGGGGCGCTCTGTATATATACCCTCCTGCCAATATATATCCATGTAAATATATATATCTACGCCTCTGCATATATACATGTATATAAAGAAAAAGAGAGACCCATCCGTGCCGAAACGAGCAGAAACCCAACCTTCGTACGTTCGCACACGTGTATAGTTACGAGGCCGAGGGTTCTCCCTCACTTTCACGCTGCGGCACAGAGCAGGAGAGGACTCTCGCGAGAGCGCGCAAAATACACGCGGCGCCTCGCACGTAAAACGTTCTACTTACTCACTCACTCGCACCCTCTCTCTCTCTCTCTCTTTCTCTCTCTTTTTCTTTCTCCCTCGTCTTATGGAGCACACAGACTCCACGAATAAGGGTGCCTCTCTCTTTCGCTATAGCTCCCTCTCGAGTTTGCTCTTCGCTGTCGTCTCTTGGAAGGCATACAAGAATATAGCTAAACCAGAAGAGGGCTCCATATATACACCTATACATACATTTTCCTATATACATATATAGAATCTAACATATAAATAGTTTAATATGTAGCGGTGAGCAGAACGCTGAGGTACAGAGAGAAAGAGCGAGAGCATTGAAGAGAATCGCAAGAGCAAACGGGGGAGGCTCTCTCGCAAGAGGAGGCATTGCAGACTCTCCGGGCTGCCATGTACATGGGATGCTCATGTAAAGGAAGCCAGAGCCGCGACTGCTGCTGGGCTCTCGCGACTCACCATATAGAATCACTCCTATATACACGCTCGGCTATATAAATATATATATATATACATAAACACTAGGCTGAAACTAGCCTAGGCTGCTAGGTCCACGAACTCAACGGTTCTCCCTACGTGCAATGATGGTACGGGTGCTCTCGGCGTTTCTGCTGCAGAGAGACCAGATCCATAGTTAATTACCGGCCTAATCTCTATTCGCGATTGCCCGAAACCGCTCGTAAATCCCTATCGGCCCGTTCGCCGCACGCACAGATGCCTTTGTGTATATACATGTATTTATACATATACATAGACATTGAACCATGTATATATATATATAGGCGTGTACTCGAACGAACGGGAAATGCTATAGAGGAAGAGAACTCTGCGCGTGTAGAGAGTAAGAGACAGTGAGAAAGAGGGAGAGTAAATAGTACTCTATACGCTGCGGCTATGGATCTGTCTCGCTTGTTCTCTCTCTCTCTCTCTCTCTCTCTCTCTCTCTCTCTCTCTCTCTCTTTCTCTTTCTCCCTCTTCGTATGGGCTAGCAAGCCCATCGAGGTCCTAGTGATGGTGTTCCAGAATATCCGCCTATCTGTATGCATAACTCTGTAATGTAGATGCATAATCGACTATACCTATTCGCGATCCTTTAACGCCGAACGCATCTGCTTCCGATCACACTTTTCCAGCACTTAATTTCAGGCGTTTTAGAACTGTTACAGTAGACAGATTCTTGTCGTGTCAATTTTTCAGTCGGACTCAAACAATTGATTTATGATCGAATTCCATCGCGTAGTTTTGTTGCTCGAACTTATCAACTTTTGTTTCAAGAATAATTGCCATGTTTCTCTTTTTTTTTCTCTATCGCTTTGCTTCTATCTTATCTGCTGCTGTTCTGCGCTCTTATAGAATCTTTCGCTTGTTCCTGCGGAATATTTACGTCTAGTTTTACTTTGTTTTGATGGCTTTTATGTTTTGATTTTGCTCGATCTAACTGCCATTGTTTAGTTCTTGTTTTCATTTTTGTTAATTTTTATTTGCGGCTTTTATACTTTCATGGACTTTACGCGTTTTTTATTTTTGTATTACTTTTTTTTTTTAATCAGACCCCATGAGCCGTCTCACAATTTTAATTCCACTCTTGCATTAAAGCTTACCGAAGCATAAATAAATATCAATATCAATATCAAAATCTATCCCACTCTCTCTCTCTCTCTCTCTCTCTCTCCATGTTTATGTCGTCGCGAGCGTGAGACGTGCTCCAATACAGTACGCGGGTGTACACGAGCGAACGAAATCGGCGAGTTCCGGCTTGACCGGTACCCCGTTTCCGGTCACGAGTTTAAGTAACGTACAGTCGCGCTAACGCTCTCCTCGCAAAACTGTTATTGCTCGAGTACTCTTCATTCGCGAGCTGCTCGCTTTGTCTGGTCTACAGTGAGTTTATTTCGAAGTTTTATGTATGTATGGTCAATACGTATATTTACAAATATAAAGTCTAAAAGATCAGAGTGAACGTGCGTGAAAAAAACCCATAAAAATTAGATTGTAATGATTGTAAATGAAAAATGATCGAAAATTATGCATTTTGAGTTTCACGAGAGATATGAAAAGCTCCAATGAGATAATCAATCAAATTTTTATTTCGAAACCTTTTAAAAACCATCGCCTTCTTAATAAAATCGAGGAAAATAAATACGGAATTTTTGTTCTCCAACCACTTGTTACTCGTATCATAAGAAATAAAGCTGGCAGCTCGATCCTTGCTCCGCATGTATATGATTTACACGACTATGAAAAAATAAATAAAAATACTTGTATGTTTCCCCTCCTTTCCCAGTTGAAAAGTTTACTCTATGACTATATTTTATCCCCTTCAATGTTTACCTCTTTTTTCGCCAGATTCGCCTTCACTATTTCTCCGTTTTTGTTTCATCGCTCTTTCTCCCTCTTTTCTCTCGATTGTCTACCACTTTAGTCTCCATCTCATTTTTTTTTCTTTCTCTTTTTTTTCAGTTCTTTTTTCTCTGCCAACGACACCGCGACACTCACGAACGCGTGGACAGATTATAAAAACTCGGAGCACGCGGCCACGTGTGCATCTCTACATAGTAATTATATATATATGCCTCGGTGGGATAAAGCCTCGACCCTTGAAAAAGCCCTTTTTTGCACACATGCTCGTTAGTTTTTATACGCTTGGAAAAATGACTCGAACAGTTCTTTTTTTTCTTATCATCTTTTTATTTTTCATTTAGATCACACTTCAAGTGACTTTCAAATCGATAAGAAAGTACAAGCTTTGCTTTTTGTTTCAGAATATCGATTATTCCAAATAATTTTTCAAGTCAAATCCTTTTTTTTTTCGATGCTAACCCTTTCTTGGCTCCCTATGTACAGAATACTCCATTCTTCCCTGGTTTTTGGGCCGAAGCCCTCGTCGCAGCAGGCACATCAATTAGAAACGAGCTAACGGAGCGGAAGACTCTCTCGTGACCTGTCGCGGGCTATTCTTTCTCGCTTACACGTATCCGTACATTTAACACGCAATAGTATTGGCACAGCATATGTATGGCATATACTATAAAATATCTTGCGTACATGTACACACACATTTGTCGTGACCGGACGTAAGGAAACCTTTCTCAGGTTTCACTATATTACTCGCGACCGAATTTAACGAAAAAACTCTTGCGGGTATAAAAAAACAAAATGTTGATTTGAATTCTGCAATTTGACGATATCACTATTTCTGCATCGCGAACATTTTCAGTCTTAGCATCCATTTCCTCGTTTTTTTAACTCTTCAATCCTTTTTTTTTAGGACGTAAGCCTCACTGTGTGTGGTGTAAATAATTGCTCCGAACTATCTTTAGCGTAAAATCATTTTTGAATGCGATAACAGCGTTGGATTTTTATACCATTCTTTCGATTGTTCGATAACGAAGAGAATGGTGTACGACGGAGTCACATTTTGTATATATTTGTTTATGGAAACTCTGTGAAACGAGAAGAAGTTCCGAAAAAACTGTACGAATTTAGGAAATTGCGATATTTCTTTTGTTGTTGAGTTAAATTTTTGTTTAAATCCGAGTGTTTTTCAAATCCCCCCAGAAATATTTTGTCTTTTTGCTCAACGATAGTTTATTAATTGAAATAAAGAATTTCGTTAAAATTATACAATAAATATCAATCATTCTATTTGGCACTATTTTTCGCTTTATATTTGATGTTTAAAAATAGCGATTTCTTCGAAGCGCGAATTAGTTTGCCTCGCGGCGGTTGTTTCCATCGCGAGGCTTTCAACCGTCGTATAATTTCGGGGAATTCGCCGCGATTGCGTGGAGTGAGATGAGAAAAAATATATATATATCTATATATATTTCGAATGGGCCGGAGGCGAAGCGAGCAAATGACGTAGAACGCGCGACTCTCGCGAGGGTCGCGATCGTTCGCCAGAGATTGTCCATTGCCTAAAAGAGCAGCCTGAGAAACACTGGCTTCAAAATTGAAGATATCACGGACTCGTTTTGGAGAAATGGCACGGACGCGAAGTCGCGAAAACAAATTTGTCAACAATATGCATCGAGTGTCCAGAACCAAAATCCAATGAGAATACTAATTATCGTTATTATTATTATTATTATTATTTATATTGTTTTTCATCGAAAAAGCTCTACTAAATTTTGTCGATATCAAAAAAATATGCACTTTCATCGACGCTTCTCGAATACGATCTGAAAAATTGTCGCGAAAATTCACGAAACGGATCAAATCTAATTTTCCCTCCTACAAAGCCGAATATTTATAGTAAAGATAAAAAATAATTGTTTTGAATTGAAAAATGAGACAATTCGAAGTAGAAAATCTCATATACGAGGAGCACTCACGGCATTATCAGAAAAAATAGCGTCGCAGTGACGCATGAATTTCCCGTTGTTATTCAGAATGTTCCGACGTAGATTTTCTCCCAGCGATCTCATCCACTCAAATCCATTTCATATATATTTATATGCCATACACTATCGCTCAAAAGTATGTGCCAACACGTAAACATCACGAAGAACATAGTTCAACAAAATTTCCATAAAAAAATAACAACAACATTGCTAACTATTAAATTCGATGTTAAAAAAAATTAAACAATTCAACTTATGCATGTGATCCAATTTTTGTACCGCTCTTGTTAAATGATTCAATAAATTATTCCAAGCCAAAGATTTTCTATTTATTTATTGAATAAAATGACAATATCCGCGAGTGACAAAACTGTGATTGTTAAATTTCCGTTTGACTTTCTCTACAAAACAACATACCCCAACAATTAAAGACCTTCGACTTCTCAATTTCGGTAATCAATAACTATACGCTCGAGATATTACGAAAATTTTGGCAATAGCCCCTCATAAAGTGTTCGCCTGCAGATTATGATGAAAAATCCAAGTTCAAAAGTTGCATTCGTCGTCGTGATCGTACTTCGTCGATCTCTATATATCTATGTTTATAGAATTAAAGCAATTGTTTAATAGAACGCGGATTGTCGCGAGTCGAGAGTGCTCGGATACATACCGTGGTGATCTCGACCACTCTCGGCTATACGGGAGAAGGCACACGGTCGCGTAGGCAGACAGGGCAGACAGCATCGATTCGTGAGGGGACTCACTTGGACGCGGGGGATCGTCAGGAGCACATTGCCCGTGGAACGAGAGACGTGGGCGTCCTCGCTGACGCCTTGCATACACAACTATATATATAAATATCTACGTATATAAAATGTATGGAGAATTTTACGTCAAATAGACGTATACGTTTGACTCCTTCATTTTTCATTAAAGATAGAAAAAAAAATGAAGAAACATGTGCTCTTGATGGGACGAGTCATGAAAATCATTGGATTGGTTAAAGATTTTTTCGTGAATTTTTTGATTAAAGTAAAAGAGGTCGAAGGTCTCGAATTCAATGGTTTTTTTGGTTCAAATTGTGCAAAAATAGGAATATCGATCATTTGTTTGTATTTTTTATTTGCAAAAGTAACATTCTAAAAAAAGGTTCCTGCACGTTGTCGATTTCGTTATCGGAACAAAATAGAATTTTGGAAAAAATTCACATGTAACAAATGAACAAACAAAAAAATCAAAACAGTTTGTTCCAATCGTTGTCTTACGAAACATACAATTTTTAGCCATGTAAAAAATTCAAAGAAGTCTGACGAAAGTTAATTTGTCATGGAATGCCCCATTGTATGTGTTTTTTAAAATATTAAGATATATGTATATTCACGTTTCATTGTACGGGTGTACTGTGTTATGGGGGGGGCTTTATGGTGATACCTCTATGAAGTTTCAGACTAATTTTTTGTTTGCTCCGTACAGGATTGAATAACTAATTAGGCGTAAAAAGTCCTTTGCAAATAAAAAAGTAATGGAAATAAATTTAAAAAAAAAACAAATGTAAAGGGATAATGAAGCGATGTGAATGAATGCATCACGAACATTGGCATCGATAATAAATGGGGAGCTGAAATAAATCGTTGTCGAGTGACGAGAAAATTGAAAGGAAATTAATAAGGATAGGATGATAGAAAATTATGAGTTAGCTTATTTCGAAATTGATGATTTCTTGGTTGGAGTCTACATTTTTGATGTCATTATAAAGTCGGGAATTACTTTGTTTGTAAGTTGATGGATCTTCGATAACTTTTTATCTTATTAGCAATGATTTTCTAACAATTGATGACTTTCGTTTGTTCGTGTGTCAGAAGTAAACACCTTTGTTTACAACTTCCAAAAATCATCATGTCATTTTCTTATTTTAGCAATCGCACGACAATTTCAACAACTTTTGGAATCGCGCAAATCCTGTGACGTTTGTGTTTAAGAGACATAAAACTCTCTCTCTCTCTCTCCCTCTCTATGAATATTTTTAATAGGACAGTAAAAAAAAGGTGAAGTTTTGCGGAACAATAAAAAGCTCGACGCTAATAATGCTTATATATAACAAACCGGAGTCCCTAGAGTCGTAATTCTGCACCATGTGGGTTATGAAACCGTGAGGAATATGTTTTGCGTTCAACGTCAGTTGATGTTCGTGACGTAGTTTTCGAGAGCAAGAGAAAGAGACAAAAGTAGGAATGGACAAAAAGAGAAAGAGAGAGAGAGAGAGAGAGAGAGAGAGAGAGAGAGAGAGAGAGAGAAGTGTGTGGAAAACACGTGTTTCCATCGAACGAGGAGCATCGTCATATAAACTCAGCCGAATACCTCGACTGAATGTATTTTCCCCCCCACGCTTTCTCTCTATCTCCGTTTCTCTGTCTCCCTCTTTCTCGACAGTTTCACGGCAACTTTCAATCGAGGCCAAGTTCAATGCAATTTCAACTTAGACGCTTTAGGGTCTCAAGGTTTATCGCTCAAAGATACTATCCAAACAAAAAATATACCAAAGAACAATAAAACACAAGTTCATTGTGTTTTTTCATCTCTCCATTAGTTTCCGACGACCGGGTGATATTTGAAATTATTAATTAAACAATAAAAACTCCGGGAGACCTTGATAAATTTGTCATAACACGAAATTAACGAAATCCAATGAACCTGCGGAGAAGAACTTGATACGATATTCGTAAATATGTTTACCACGAGAGCAAAGGGCTGATATGAATCTCTGAAAAGTTTATACGACAGTCGTAAATTTCTTGCTGAACGATATTCAAGAGAGATAAATCTATAAATAGAAGTAGAATTGGTGGAGTATCATATACACGAAAAAATGAGGATAAAGTAAGAAATTGAAGTTGTACTAAAGGGGGGACGATCGGATGACGTCCGTTAGGATAGCTCGGCTTTAAAAAGAATACTTTAAAGGCCGTAGGGTTTATAACGGGCTGCAGGGCGAGGAGGATGAGGTAAAGGCTCCGGGAAAGGGGAGGAGAAGGAGAAAGAGAGAGAGAGAGAGAGAGAGGCAGAGCGGAGGGCTGAGGATATATAGGACGAGAGTGTACAGGGAAGGAAGAACTACATATAGAGGTGTAACGAGCAGCAGAACTCGACTCACGAACTCACTCCCAGTTTTTAGTGGCAACTTGTTGCTCTATGCCCATTCATACGGCTCTAACTCCCATTACGTCACGTCACATCAACTTATAATAATGGTAATGCCACACTGGAACAGCATTCGGTGCTACTGCTCGACTTTTCTCCTAGCCGTGCCCTCAAATTCTTGAATTACGAAAAACGATCGTTTTCTAACGTTTTAAAGTTCCATTAATTCAGACACAGGCGAATCCACGTTAAGGCAGACTAGATTATCTTGCGACAACAATAATATAGAGGCAGCTGTTTACTTATATTTTTGAGAAGGCTATAAACAAAACTCAGGCAAGACGGCGCCAAAGACTTTTGTTTTGGTTTTTCGTCGCTCTCGGATTAGATTATAATATTTGAAATCGCATTTGTCTATTCGGGACTCCGGAAATCGGTATCGACAATTCGTAAACAATGACAATAAACAGGTTTCGTTCTAAGCACTTCTTTTTTTTTTTCTTTTTTTTTCGTTTTTTTGGGCACCTTTATCGGTAGAGAATTCTTACCTGCCACTCTCTGCACATTACTTTTTCGAGCCTACGTCTCGTCGTTCACCGCGCCGTCGCACATATATACATTCTTCAAACACACCGTTCTGATCCTCTCGGATTTACCGATACAACCCACCAAATCCTTGCTCGGGGCTACTTCCGTGGCGGCATAAATTTCTGTCTCGAGCGCGCGCGCTCGCTCGCTCGCGTGAAAGAGTAACCGAGCTAAGTCTCGAGTGCCGAATTTGGAATTCGCAAATCCTTGAGGGTGACCCGACTGCGTATTAAACGCGTCCTTGGAATTATTCGGACACATTTTCTTCGCGAACATTGTGAATGTATATGTACATATATAAAAGATTGTATAACCGTGGCCTCGCGGGCTAATACAGCGGTACTTGTCAATAAATCTTGCCATAGTCTCTCTTACATCAATAGAGTCCGTGATATAAAAGGATGGATTTAGGCGAATAAAGTAAATTCCCTTTCATTCACAAATCCAATTATTTTTATGTTATTATTACATTTTTTCTAGCTCAATAACTAGTTCAATTTATTTGATCGTTCAGGCGTTTGCTGTTTAGCCACGATAACAGATGAAAAACTAATTATTAAAAAAGAATAAAAACATTTCATTGTAAAATGTCTTGTTGTATTAAATAAAAAGTAAAGTATGTTGAAATCTTGATTTATTTCTGAACTACCATTCCCGTTTTCACCTCAAGGGGATTCGCCCGGATGACAGGACGAAATACTTCGGTATTTATGAAGATTTTTCACGGTAACAATATCATATATTTATATATTTTCGGTTTGATCACACGTAAATTATAAATGGGGAACAATGCGACAGAAAAAATTCACTCGGTTCGATCGTGTATAAAAGGGTGAGATTTACGAGGTCAAAAAAGACGCGTCCGGAAAGAATGTCATCATGTGGTTGATGGCAAATTGGCCGCACGACATTTAATGAGATTTTCGAAAAACCGAAGAAATTTGGAATCAACATACGAATAGCTATCGCTAATCGATCGGGAATCTCGAAACTTTGAAAGACAATTCAATAACGCGAGCATATGAAAAAATACTTCGAACCTTCCCCTAATTTTCGGGTATGAATCGTTGATAAGAAAAAAACAATGAAATCGGTTTAGTCAGTGGAAAAACGGCGGGTAGAACGATAACGAGTATTACAAAATGCAACTTTTATTGAAACGGCCCACGTTCGTTTGATTTGAGTTGTTTCATTGCCAACGTTATTGAAAAATGTAATCCGGACAAAACGATTATTAAGTTCGATTTTGAATTGGTTGATACTTAGAAATGCAAAATTGCAGTTTTCGAAGCAGAAAAAAATGGTCTCCATATCGATTTTTCGTTGTGGCCATTTCAAAAATCTTCGCGATCGCGCATCGAGTTTGAAACCTGGTGAAATGTCTTAAGGTGTATCGAACACGCAACGATTAACATATTTTTTAATTTCTCATGCTGCTTTATCTCGATTGAAGTTGCTTTCGCGTGGGTTTTTACTTTTTTGGGACACCCGGCATTTTTCTTTTGTGTCATGGCTGTAAATGTACGCGGGCGAGCGTGTCGAGAAACGTACGTTCCGGACGAGCCACGCGTTTCCTTCATCCGGAGCTCTTTCTCGTGCAGATCGCGGCTAGAAAGAGAGATAGAGAGAAAAAGGAAAGATAGAGCCTGCATGATGGCCAAAAGCGGCGGCCGCAGTCGAAAAACGGCGCGAGTCGATTCTTGGAAGGGCCCCTCTTAACTTTGAAAGGGCACAACAGACGACCGCGGCGAAAAGCATCAGCGTGTGCGTGGCTCTCTTCCTTTTACCCCCTGTTTGTTGAAGAAATCTCTCTCTTTCTCTCTCTCTCTCTCTTTTTCTCTCTTATTCTCCAGCAAAGAACGAGGATGTGGCACCATAGTGCTTAAGTTTCTACTGCTGCTGTTATATATATTTTGCTGTTGATGCCTTGCGGAGGAGCGAAGGGAAAGAATCGGAGGTTCCGGGGGCCCCGCGAGGTCGAACCATCGGGAGATCCCTCGACCGGCTTTGCCCATCAACGAAAATCGGCCGTCGTCGTCGCGCGACGTGCTTCACGCTTCATTTTTCAACAAAATACCGAACTGAAAAAATCTTTCTTCCTTTCTCCCACACTGTGAGACGGACGGATGTTTCCAATTTCTACGAAAATATGAGCGAGTCTAGTTGGTGCAAATTTGGACCTCTCGCATCTAAGCCTCAAGTACTATAGAGGGTCTGAGAGACCCAAACGAAAACATGATTCGTGCTCGCAATCATAGAATTCCTGTTTCTTCAATTTTATGATTCCGGTATCGATTGTCGCACCATAACAAAATTTCAATTAATGAGTAAGTCAGGATAAGCGGAGAAAAAAATCCGCGTCTGTCTCCCTAAAATCCAGAAAAACATCAGAAATCTGTTGGTGCGATATTGTCTCTCGCGTGCAAGATTTCACGTAGGCTCGTTTCGCGTTTGAGTCTTAGCGGAATAAAAGAAGAAACAAAAGAGAAAAGAAAAAAAGACTCGAATCTCGCGCTGGGGCGTCGTTCGTCAAGGTCGCGGTCCATCTCTTTAAGACCGCAGAATGAAATATTAATTCGAGTGAAAGACAACAGTATGGGGGAGGAAAAAAAAACGATTATGACATTTGGAGATACCGGTGAAGAGAAGTTGAGAGAATGCTCGGGGGAACGAATGGATGAGGAAGAGAAAGAGAGAGTGAGAGCCGGTTGAGAGTGAGAACTTGGATTCCTGATATGCTGCGACTGTATATATATATGATGATGATGGATGTGAATCGAAACGCTTTTGCGGTAAACAAAAATTATATCGTTATTCGTTGAAATTAATTAGCCAAATAATTGTCGATAGGAGATGAAAAGTGTGATTAATAAAGAGAATAATTTGAAAGAAACTCGAGCTTATTTGAGTGACGAACAAAAGTCATGAAGATCCTGAATCGTTGTGGTTCCTTCCATCCAAATGTATACACACGCTTCTCCTTAATTTTCCCCCTTTTCGAAGTCGGTGTAATTGCCCGGATCGTGAGGAGAGACGAAAGTATATACGTACATACGTGCGCGATATTCGACGAGGACGTCGACCTGCGGAGGAGACCGTGGCAACGATAGTTACGTTCCTGCGACGAGAGTAAGAGAGAATGAGAGAGAGAAAGAGAATATAGTAGTGGCAACGCGAAATGGGTCCCCGCGAGGCGTAACGTAGAACGTTTTCAGGGCCCTCGGGCTCAGAGACGAGATAGTAGGTAGTTAGCGAGAAGCCCAGCCTCATAAGATTTTCGGTGTGGTCGTACGTGTGTATATATATACATATATGTATACTTCATCCTGTCCATCCTGCAGAATCTCTAAGCTTTCCTCACACCGTCGACAAATCCCGACCTACAGTTTCGCCAAAATCGACCATCAACCGATTGCGGCGACCTCCGTCATTTGGCAATATGGCGCTATCGAAATGCACGTTTCCACGATTCAGTATATCGATCATTCAAAATATGGACGGCTTGAAATTTCGGCAAATTCATGATTTCGCAAGAAGCGACAAGAGTCTCTAATCTAAAGCTAATCAAGAGGAATAAGTCTTTGAGTTCCAACAAACGATTGTTGCCCGATATGCTGCAACGTATTTCTACGCTCACTGCTTTTTGCATTGATAATTGCCGAGGAGAAACTTTTGTTTCGTTCGCTTACACGGTTTACGGCGCAAAAGGTCGTCTGCTGTGGACTCTAACAGTAGTTCAAGAAAAATCCGCGTGGCGTCGCAACGTGGGGCAGTTTTTCGGCAATGAGTTCATGAGAAATAATGTTTGGAATTACGCAGTTTTGTCATCAATTTTCGGTATTCTGATTGGTTTGTAACGACGTTGATAGTAGAGTCCACCGCGTGTCAAAGTTCAAGCTAATTTACGACTTTGAAGTTACTTTGTTTGTCCTAAAATGTTACTATGCCATCTGGTCCATAAAAATATCAATGACTGTGTCAATTCGTCTACGACGCGTTGCGAAGAGTGTAGAACGGTAGTGCACGACAATTATTTTAAATGCTTCTCAAAAAGGTCAGATTCAATATATTATTTTTAATGTAATTGACGTTAGTCAAAAAATGAACCCATTTTATCTAATTCGATTAATAAAAAAACAAAGAACTAAATTGTCAACATCTTCATCATTGTGCAGCGGTTTCAATCACATCATTACAATTTTATTCGCATTGATAGTAACTTTATAGTGTCAATTACAGTTAAAAGTATTACTACTCTTTGAAAACAAAGCAGGGACTTTCATAAGCAGTCACGACGCGAGAATAAAAAAATTCTGTATACAGTTACAGAAAATAAAAAGTGGTATGGTTTTTTTCTGCTGTAGAATCTACCTGTTGTCTACTTGATGATTAATGAATCATTAAAAATGATAAAATTTGCAGAATTTTGTCGAAATTTACAGTGTGAATGTCCCTTAAGGCCCCACTGCCCACCCCCGCGTTCACGCAGACATGGAACCCACGAAGTGTGCACGTGAGGCCACACTGCACACGTTCGTGATGCGGCCTCTCTCTCTCTCTCTCTCTCTCTCTCTCTCTCTCTCTCTCTCTCTCTCTCTCTCTCTTTCTCTCTCTCCCTCTCTCACACACAAACTTCCCCCTTTGCGTCGGTACCCGCTCCTCCACTTTCCTGTTCCTCACCCTCGTACGTTTCGGACCTGAAGACCGAAGGCAGATCGATCGTACGATTTTCCTCCTCCGGGTTTTCCGCGGCGGTCAACATATACATGTATATCTATGTAGATATATATGTATATATAAAGGTTGTCAGATACGACTATATATATATACATCTGTAGATAAACATATATATATGAAGTAAAAGGAACACAGGAGCCAAACTGCAGACTGGCGTTGCTCGCGATTCCTCGACACCGCGAATTTTCTCTCAGCTTTTCTTCTCTTTCTCTCTCCAGCACATCCACTTCGTTCCTTCAACCGTTTTTCCGCCATCCTCATTTGGAACGTGAAAACGGCCACGATCGATCGGACGCGATTTTCCTCCACCAGGCACTTTTCTTTTTTTTTTTTTTCATGTTTTTTTCTTTTTTCTTTTATTTTTCCTGGCCATACCTCTTTCGCTGCTGAGAACTATCGCGTCGAGGAATATATACTGCGGGGAATGAAAGTCTTCTCGTGTTCTTTTTTTTCTCCTCCATTTTGATTTTTTTTAGTTTTTTTTTTTTTTTTTTCAATTTCGAGCAACAGTCATGCTCTCAACATTCTCGCCGATTGCGCTGCTGCCCACTTCGCTTGTTCGATTCCCGTTCTCGATCCCCCTTTAATTAGAACAACTGCTGCTCACGGTCAGCGAAAAGATTCGCCTTTATTTGAAGCGTGAGACGAGAGTAGGAGGAACGGACCTTGATATATAAAATTGTAGGTTTCACACCCTTTACGTAGACAAGTAAATCGGTGCACGATTTAAGTGATACGATCAAGACATTATGGAGAACAAATCTGTTTTACAGATTAAAACATTTATGTTAAATGCAATTAATTTGATTGCTAATTCCTCTCGTCCACGAACTCCTCATCTCTGAATGATCGATCGTTCCGCGTACCGTTGCAAGAAACTCAATTTTATTTCGCATTTTACTCTGGTCATCCATGTCCATCAATAACTCAATAAAAAAAAGCCACCAAATCCACCTCATAACATTCTTCAGGAAGCAAAATTGGTTCCTCGGGGTCTAGAGAGAACTTAAATAAACAAAAGCCCTCAGCTATTCAGATTACATGAAAATGATTTGTACTGTATAACGATCTAGTAAATAATAATCTGAAAAAAGTGAAAATTGGAGAATACCACAAATGACTCGAGAGTCACATTAAAGTGGGAGGTTTGCCAACCGCATCATTTTTAACGCACGATATAATGTCAAACATGTCGGAGCTATTCCAGTTTATAGCAGGAAATTGAAACTTTCGCGCAACGTTGTGCTCCATCTACACGGTGAAGTGCTAATTTTCGATATTTCACAGAATCCATTGTGTTCGATCTCTACCAAATTTCGATTTCTCAGTAACTTTACTTAGATCCACGAGTGCAAAACTATGATCGTTGATTTTCTAGTCGTTTTTCCCTACTAAACTATAAGAGATCACGGGTGTTTAATAGTTAAGGGATAACGTAGTGTGGGGAAAAACGAAACAGTCCATATTGTCAAAATGTTGTCAATAGAAGCATAAAGCTGCCGCCCAACATGATGGAAAAAATTCAAGCCCGAAAGTTGCATTCTCCCTAACCATCGTACCTCCTTAACGCGGTAGCAATGTATAATTTAAGTATTTATATGTATGTACGTAGATGGGCTTCAGGTATATTACGTAATGCAATGCTTCGTCAGTCATTGAGGGATGCTGAGGGCGTCGTACGCTATAATAGTGTTCTTGAGGTGTACAAGAAGAGAGAGCTTTAGCCAAGAGGAGAGATATGTGTTATACGTATACATATATATATATATATATTCGTATATATATGACTACATATATACCTGGTAGAAGACAGAATCGTGTGTAAAGGATGGCCGACGCCTTTGGAAACGCGTTGGTTCCCTGGCACTAAGTATAGACGTCCTCTCGCGACACCGGCCGTCAATATACCACCCCTAACTAACCTCCACCCTCTCTCCATCCTCCAAGTACTTCGTGGGTGTTGGGAGAGACCTACATGTGTATATATATCTATATATATATATATATATATCTATATACAAAACTCCCCGGCTGTTATATAGCAGCAGATACGACATAGAGAGAACGCGCAAGGGACTCTGAGAATACTTACCCCGATGCTGTACATATACATATATCTATGTATAGGAGAAGAACGGTATATACAGCAGCGAGGAGCCAAAGGACGCGATGGACACAAGCCTGAGCGA
The DNA here is from genome assembly GCA_013761285.1 of Campoletis sonorensis. Lineage (NCBI taxonomy): Eukaryota > Metazoa > Arthropoda > Insecta > Hymenoptera > Ichneumonidae > Campoletis > Campoletis sonorensis. The sequence continues at coordinate 31,280 of JACEOJ010010031.1, read as the reverse complement.
GATATATGCATATGTATGTAGATATATATGTCTATACATATATACGTATAGGTTTATATGTACAAGAGCAAGGCAGTTGGAAAATGGGATGAGGGTTGGGAAACGTTAGGGTGGCGAAGGGGGTGGTTGGTGGCTACCAAACCAACCACCCTCTATCCTATCCTATCCCATTCTGCCATACCCCATTCTATCCTCCAACTCACCCAACCTCCTTCTCTTCACTATCCTATATCCTCCGCTATCCTCACTCTCTCCTCTTCGTCCTTCATTCCCTTTCTCCCTCTCTCTCTCTCTCTCTCTCTCTCTCTTTATCTCTCTGTCTATATTCTCTATGCGATGCCCTATCCTATATCCTCTCTCGTCGTTCTCTCTGCTCTGCCACTATCCTAACCTCTGCAAGCCCAGCAACACAGCCTGTCGTACACCGCTGGTCCTCTCTTGTACATCCCTTTACACCGCGAAACCATCACCTACATATATCGACCATTATACATATACATATGGCTTATTTACAATGCTGAAAAGGCGTATGTTTGAAAATTTTACACATTCCTCCCATTGTTTTACGCCCCTGTTACATTTTCCCAGTGTATATATACTCCGAATACCATCGCATGTAGGGTCACTTGTCGAGAGATCCAGCTCCCACGTTCTTCTTACTTCGACGACATGATACACGCACCAAAAACCGTTGGAACGTTCAAATTTTCAAGGGTGGTGAAACTGGTTTTTAGTCGGTTAAAGTTTACTGCTCGTTGTGTCAAACATATCTTTCGATCCGGTCAACTGAATATTGATATGCACGAGAGAAAAACATTGCTCACTCATTACTCGTTTACCCTACCTTGCGAAAATAGTTCTGTAAAGTTACGACTTTTATGGTCCAGGCCTAATGTTCATGAACGTAGCATCTTAGATGATCAATAATTCAAAACAATTAGCCAGGGAATCAATCTTTTTACTGAATATAAGTTGCTTTAGCACAACAGGCGCGACAATCCCATTCAAGAGTGAAAATACCTCCAAAGTGTTTACAATGGAAAATCGTTTTCAGAAGTCATGAATTTACTCATTCTTCATCCACATAAACACAATATCCCACTATTCGGAAGTGTCATCTTGACATATATAGTCAATAAATTGATATCATTTTTTCGACAAGTATTGTCATCTGCGATCGAAAACTTCAAGCAGGACCTACTCGCGCACCATCCCAATCTCTATTTTCAAAAGTTATTGACAGGATATCCATAAATTGATATGCCTACCCGAACAAATTTCATCACTCATTCCGTACTTTAAACACCTATAACTTGCTCGTGGTGAAACTAATTTTTTTTTGACAATAATTCTACAATTCCTGTCTATCACATTTTACAGTTCTTATTATTACTTTCTATATCGCCATCTTTTAAATACAGCGAGTGTTGGAAATGCTATATTTCGAAAAGCTTCGGTCTTAGTAACGGCTTAATCAATGTAGTTGAAATTCGACCAACATTGCCTGGATACCCTAAACAATATTTGTGTCGAGTATGGAAACTTTCTGTCAATCCATTTTTCGAAAGTACTACCTTAACCTGATCATGCATAGTGTCACAAACGCGCAACATCCTATTCCTCTGACAATTCTTCAACCACGAAATTCCATTCTTTTAAACATTCCTGCACGCAATAGATCCTCAGATACAAACTTTACAATGCACGACTTCCGGAAACCGCTTATTGTACACGATTTTTTCTTTTATAGACAGCTGAACCATGACATTTTTTTTTTAATGGTAATATTGTGCATATTTATCGAATAACGACGTGCGAAGCCTTTTCTGCAAGCGAATTAACGTCCCAGAAACTTCGTGTAATGCAAACTCTTAAACTTGGGCATCTTGAACTCGCCAGGTTTCTAATAGTTTTCCGCGGAAAACGATTCTTTTCCTTCCGACCACTTGATACAAACCTCGGATGATCGAAATGATCAATCAAAAACAACTCCAGATTGATTACATAACAGAAATTGGATTCTTCCGCAACGTAACACTCTGTTCGTCCTAATCAATAATTCGCATTAAACTATTCCTGATTACGTCACATCAATAATCCTCAATGGATTACCACTATGTTGAAAGGCATATCTCGAGATATTTAAGGCCCTGCCTAAAGTGCATGAGTACTCAGTCACAGCTCGTTACATTAAATAAGAAGGTGACAGAAGTTTGGAAAACGATTTTTCCTCAAACTATCTACATTAAAAAAAAAAAAAAACTAGTAACAATATGATACACTTTTGATGTCCATTTTGTCTGAAAATCCAATTTTTATGATTGCTGACAGATGAAATCTGTACGCAAGTGTGGTTGCGTCAGAGAAATGTTGAAAAAGCGTCTTATTTTGTTCTTAGTCAATCCCTCAATACAAATATATATGTCTATACAATAGGAAAGAAAATTCTACACGCATAGATTTGTAGAAGACAGGGTATTCTAGAAGTCTAGGTGGTATTGGTCTTGGTAGTCTAGCTTAGGGCCACAGGCCTCGTTGGCTAGAAACGCGAGAGGGTAGGAGAGTGGGACCCGAGGCATCCACCAGTCAGGCAGGCATGCATGCTGCAACCAGCATCGTGGAGACCTAGGGATAGATAGAGAGAAGGATAAAGATAGTGAGTGAAGAGAAGAGAATGAGGAGGAGGAGGAGGAGGAGGAAGAGATGTATAGGACAAGAGAAGAGCCAAGAGGACGAGGGTTTGGTAGGACATTGCGGATATATTCGCGAGAGCGCACAACCCCGGCTTGTTCTCTCCTCTCTCCGTCTCTCTCTCTTTCTCTCCATACTGCTTCGTGTGCTCTATACTAACGGAAAACGGTATAACCAGAGCCAAGCAAAGCCAGCGTATATGTGTATAAATATATCTATGTGTATACCTAGCGAAGCATGGTATAGACCGACGACCTCGACCACGTCGCAGCAGCAGCAGCAGCAACGGTGTCCTCGCGCCCGGCTATCCTGCGACGTAATCAGCGAGAGGACCACCCTCCCCCTCCCCCTCCCTCCTTTCCTCTCTGCCTCACTCGCTCTCTTCATGGTCCCTCGCGTCTCTCTATATATGTTCCTCTTCGTAGCCATCTACTGTACCATCCACCCTCGTTCCATCCTCCCCTTTACTCTCTGACTCTCTGTAACGCTACCTCGACGTTCTACGAACCGCTCTCTATAACGTACCTCTAGATACATATACATAGACACTACAGCGCTCCGAGTCTCCGTCCATCTTCGTCTGTCGACTGTATACGTCTTTGTCAGCTCTCACACGACCAAGCGAGATACAAACTCCTAGCAAACATTGCTTCGTCCCCTTTCGACCCTCCGCCCAAGCTTCCTTCTCTCATTTCTCTCTCTCTATCTCTTTCTTTTACTCCCTCCCTCTCACTTTCTTCTCTCTCTCTCTCTTTTCTCTTTGCTTCACTCTCGTTGTCGTCGTTGCCGTACATTTCGCTACGGTCACATCGTGTGTTGCCCTTATTTCTACAAAACAGAGTGCACATCGCGCACTGGACTTCGTCTCACGGAAATCCCCCATAGACCTCTCTCTCTTTTCCTCTTTTCCTCCCTGCTTTTGCTCTATCGCACCAGATACCTTTGATAACCATTGCCATTCCATGGCTTGGTTTCTACCATCTTATCGCTTTCCAAGATTCTCCTACGAATACGAGATACCTAGAATACTTCTCTTTTTCGAGGAAAAAGTTATCAATGATTATTGATACTCAGGATTGGTTCCCGTCACAAGTTAAGACGAACGATATGAAGAATACCAGCTCGCGATTCTGTTTCCATCAATAAGAAAAATTGACTGTATCCGTTTGTTACATACTTTTTCACCAATCGTTCATGTTTCTACATTTCCTCTTATCCTCTTATCAAGAAACTCGGTAGATTATCTTCTTATATAAAGTTTATGTTTAAGCAACGTACGAAATGGCGGTTTCGGCATAATTTTTTCGTAATTCTGATTTCTTCACAATGAGTTTTCCTCACGTTATGATTTTAAAGGTATTTTGACTTTCCTGAAATGTCACAATGACAGCTGATCCGTCAAAATATCGATAACAACTCAAATTTGTTTTTCACGGGTCTCGAACTCGAAAAAAATACACTAAAGAATTATTTTTAATTAATCTCAAAAGAGCCATGTTCAATATTCTTTCTTTAAATTTTCAATAACACGTCAGCCAACGTAAATAAAACTCGTGGAGAGTGAAATATAAACATAAAGTTCAAACAAATCTGAGTACACACACCTTTTTTTCCAAATGAGAATCCTGCTCATCTGTTTATAACGATTACAAAATTCAACTAATATTGACTAATGACGATAATTATGAAAACTCCCTAGACACTGAAGAGAAAAGCACTGAATTTTCCTTTTTCCATCACATTTGGTGTGTTTCCTTACAAAAGTCCTAACTTTTCATCAAGCGACGTTTCCGTTTGGCTGATTATTATTTCGTATTAGTCGGAGTCTGGAGTTTCGATTTCTTTACAATTAAACTGTAACAGCCCCATGTGTTGGGTTGTTATGAAGCGATAAAAGTCGTCGGTCTGCGGACGAACACTGTTCACCTATAAAAATAAGTGTCTGCGTTTGGTTAACGATCGTGTAATCCTTTGACCAAGTTCTCAATGTCCTTCCATTGCGTTAACTTCTTATTCCATTTATCCTCCTAAGAAAAGTATGTAAAAGAAACTTGGACGCGGGCAGGAAGAGAAAAAGCGGAATGATTATAACAAACGAAGTTTTTTACGAAAACTTGTTTTGGTCTCAACGATTTTGGCGGGACGATTGGTTGAGGTAGGCAAACGAAACATATATGAAGTCTGGAGTTGTGAAGGGGTTGAACACGCCACCGATGAGTAACGGGGTAAATATAGCAACTGTGCGAAACCATATATGATGGGAAAACGGAACCACTAGTCGAGAATGTACCACCCGTTGTGATATATATATACATCTGTTATTGTGATATGGATGTTAATAGGTTAGGGGGTCTCCGGAGAATGTCGGGTGAATCACGATTTCGATAAGGGTTTTCAACCGACTGTACACTGTGTATCCCTTTCCCGGTTGTTTGCATCGCATATATATCGCACGTTTTTACTCCTACTATATCATTTGCCCACACGCACACAGATTTATGTATCAAACATATAAATATATATATGTGTATGTATGTATGAATCGATTTAAACAAATACATGCATATGGATGAAAACACGTGAGTTTATAGATATATATTTGAAGATATATATCTATGTCTATTCGTTCCTCTCGCGTTCAATCTCTTGCTCGCGGCTCACCCTCCTGTACTCGAGCATCCGTTCGCTCTCCTCTTCCTCTTTTTCTACACAACATCTCTCCACTCTTCCCACTGCATGCTCCGCGAGTGAGAGAGGGAGGGCCGCGACGAGAAAAAACCTGGGGCTCACGAGGAATCTCACTCTTTTCCGCAGCTTCTCTTTCATTTTATCCTTCCGTCGTTCGCGTTTCTTTCTCTCTTTCTTTTTTGCTTTTTCCATCCATCCCCCCCTTTTTTTTATTACCTTTTTCTCTCTTTCACGCATTGTCGTTACCTACGACGTTCCTCGTTGAAAGCTTCAGCGATGTCACTGGCACATTGCGTCCGAGCGTTTCTAAGCACGCAAAAAAGTACCGAGAGTCACGTCATTCCTGCACACGCTCTATATTTTTTTTTCTCTTTCATTTTCTTTTAAATACATATATATGGACATCGACCTCGTCGCTCTTTCCCTGATTTTCGATCCAAGCAGTGAAAATTCAACCCGACGAACGATGAAAAATGGTCTAGGGTTGATAATGCGAAGAAGAAAATATTGCACGGACTGATTATTCAAATGGATAATTCAAATACTCTTATCATCGCTGCTGGACGAAACTTTGCATCGTACCTTCATAAACTTTCGTATTCAACAGATACTTTCAAGTGCTCCTGCTGACGCGGTACGAAAACCGGAGGCTCATAATCCAGAACCCAAAACGCGATCGAATCAATGAGATCTCTGTGCAATTTTCATTTCCAACCCGAAATCAAGCATCAGTTCATTCAACTAAAAATTTCGAAGAACTAGAAGATAAGTTAATGTGATTAATGTGTCAAACAGATCGATCTGTCGAATGAAAGTCAAAAGAATTCGATATTTCGCGTTTTCTAATAGTTTTCTCCTTGTCCCTATACACATTTATGGTTCACGTGTGTAGATCATGTGTCAGTGCATCCACATATGCATATCCATGCGCCCGACCACATATGTAGTATATTCATAACGATCGACCGCGGCCGCTAGCCCGAGGAGCCGCAGTCGCGTCCGCGTGAGTTGCTTTCGCGTCGACCGATCCCTTTCCCCCTGTCCCTTCGTCCCCGTTTTTACTCGCCCCGCTGGGATCGGGAATTAGGGAGCGTGAGAGACCGAGAGAGAGCGAGAGAGAGAGAGAGAGAAAGAGAGAGAGATAGGGACAACGATCGGCCGAGCAATCATGAGTAAAGTGGCAAATCGTCCGTTAAACGAAGCCGTCGGCTGTTCTCGTCGCGAACGCCCGGCGGGTTTTTCCGAACATCGCACGTAGATATGTTTATACACATATATAAATATGCGACACGCAAATCCTTTAACTATAGATATAAAAAAATACATCATTCACATACGGATTACGAGAGCCTGAGTTGACGCGTAAAGAATTAAAACTCATTGAAAAAAGTGTTAAAACTTGATATTGAACTTGAAGCTTCAAACTCAAATCGAAACTTGATAATTGGATCCTTAACATGATTCCTCCCCTGCCCCGACCCCGTCGTCCTCTCCATTAACGCCTCTCGTTATTCAAATGGCCATTTGCCAAGCGATAAATGACAATCGATCAGTTGGTCCCATTGAATCTTTGCTTTATTGGCAAAAAGCCATTATGGGCGATATTCACTCTTTTGTTTACGCACACACACACACACACACCGACAGCCAATTATTCTGCATTCTTTGTTGTTTTTTTTTCTGTTATTCAAACGATGTATCTAGAAATATATATTCATAAGAGAATTTCCGCAACGGAAAGTATAACGAAAGGAGGAAAAAGTACTTGGTTTTCGCACCTTGTGGATCTTGTAAAGGTTTATATCTATATATGTATACGCTATCCTCGGATTTTTGCGAGTATGCGAACTCTCCTCTGGGTCTGGACGAGCCTGTCCGCATTTCTCCTTCTTTCTCACTCCCAACCCATCTCTCGTCACATCGACACACATACACCACACATATATACCCACGAGCACACATATAGACACATATTTGTGTAATTTAGTATGCCTCATGTGTACGAGGCGAGTCCTGCGGCTCGACCCATCTACAGATGTGTGGGTTTCGTGTACTTCCCTTGGATTTTCTCTCTCTCTCTCTCTCTCTCGCTCTCTCTCTCTCTCTCTCTCTCTCTCATGATCTCTGTCTCTCTCTCCCTCTTTCCTCCCTCGCGGCCCCTTTCGATCTCGCGACCGTGCTGTGCGGTGCTCTCGCGTATAGTACACACGGGCCAGCAGTGGCCGCCGCGCGTTTATGTGCCCCGAGGCTTATGTACAACGGTTTCTGTCTCTCTCAAGCGAACGAACGAACGAACGATCGCACGTAACGTTCTCTCGTGCGAGAAACACACCTATGTTGGACGGGGGAGAAACGACGTACATAGGCCAAGGGGACTTGGCTACACCGTATATACTTATATGTAAATATATCTATATATATATGCGTGTATATATAGTTTAGCTTGGTAATACCGGGTACTAGGTACGCGGAGAGTTCTCCTAGCTAAGCCGCTCTTCAGGGCGCGGACCCCGAATAGCGGTTCGCATATTCGCCCATAGATCGCCAATGCTTTTCCTCTTCGTAAATTAGTCCAACTTTAATACAAAACCCTACCGCCAAATCATTTGCTCTACGGTGCTGAATATACTTGAGTTTATTTTTTTTTCAATTTTTTACCAATGAAAAAATGGGCTTTCGAGACTTTGCGAGCATTTTGCAAATATAACTATGACGATTATGCGTTGATTTTAGGGTTTCAATTGAATAGTGATCTCGCAATGTTTATCTCGATTTTTCATTATTTCACCAAAATAACTGCGAAGTCAAAGTTAGTCGTTTTACGTTTGCTAATTCAAAGTAGGTGTTTTGTCGATGGGGTTGAAATTTCATGGGGCTTGAGAAATAACTTTTGAAATGTTGGAAAAAATCGTGAAAACCATTTTTTTTTTTTCAAAGTAATTTTATGTAACTCCGCGAAATTCTTTCCTTTTTTTCTCCTTCAACGATGTCAAGGTCACTGGAAGGGAGGTTCTTTCCCCCTCAGTAGCTTTCATTCTTTTTTATCGGTGATATAGTTAAGGGTTCGACATTCTACTTCACGAGGGTTTGTAGACGACTTTGTATTTTTTAAATCATGACTTGTTTTCTTTATACTTGTCGGTTATCTAAATCAAGTCAATTTTCCATGCAAAAGCTAAACTTTCATAAACTGTATGACTTCACTTACCGAAGTTACAATTTTCCTATGCTCGGCAGCAGTTGAATTTTTTCTACAAACACGAGCCCACAATATCATCATAAGAGAGACAATCTTAAAAAACTTTGCATAAACGATGATTATTTTCAACGGAAAAACAAAGTTGTCAAACAATTAAAATCAGATTTTTACAATCGTCCAAAAAGACCAAAAGAACTTTTTGGTTATTAAGCCCAGTGCGAAAATAAAGATTTTCCTCAGCTCTCATTACGAAGGGTCAACGGAAGGTCAACTTGTGTAAAAATAATCTTTTTCAACGAAACATAAGAAAAATCCCTATAAACCAATAAATCTTGCAAAAATAAACATTGGCATCAATAAAGTGAGACTTATTTAGCCCTGTTTATGAAAAAGAGAGGGGCAAGAAAAAGAAAAAAGAAAAAAAATCTATTTCATCGCGAATAATTTGAGAACCACTGAGCGCAGCTGCCGCGTCGGCGGCCGCGGCAACGACGACGACGACGACGACGACGGCGACGACGACGATGGGAGAGCGGCGGTATCTCCGCGCGTTGTCTGCTCCCTCACACCCCCTCGACTTCGTCCCACGTGGGTGACGGTCGAAGGGGTCGCACGGAATGAGGGTGACGCGAGCGCGGTGTACGATGGCCATTATATATACAAGTGTGTGTGTGTGTGTGTATGTATAAATGCTCACATATATACACAAATATGTGTATGTAGCGTGGGCCATATAGCACCGGGTAAGGGGGTTGGAGGGGGGGGGAGGATTCTCCCTCATTCTCCCTGGCTTCGCCAAAAGGGAACAAGACTCGCCACCCACTGGCCATCTCTCCACCCTGACTGCGCCCTATGCTCGCCCGCGTTACGTGTTTTCGCGAGAAAAGAGACGAAGAGAAAAAATAAAATAAAGAAAAAAACCGAAAAAAAAATACGACCGGGATAAAAAAGATGAAGAAGCAAGGACTCGGAGAGAAGACGCAAAGACCCGTTGCAGGCTTCTGTATGTGTGTGTGTGTGTCGATGAGTTTGTGTGCGAAGCTCTTTTCGCGTGAGCTCTATTCTCTCTCTTTCTCTGTCTTTTTCTCGCTCTATCTCCGTGTGATGCTCGTATTACGGAAAATTGCGAGCAAGAGCTCGGAGAAAATTCACCTTGTCTCTTGAAATCACGAATTTCCACAGCTCAACCGAAACGAAGCTTGAAAACCGTTTTTTAAACATTTTTTTTAAATTTTGTTTGAAAAATTACGTTTTTTCTAAGCGAATTTAGTTGCAATTAGCGAGCGTTCAATGTCGTTTTTTTATTTCCTCGATAAACGACAATATTTACTTCGATTCGTATTTTAAATCATGGGTTTTTGATTTTTAGAGACAAACAAAAAATTACATCAACTTTTTTTTTCGTTCGATAAAGTAGTATGTAACTTTGACTATTTAACGGATACATTTCACTTTTTTTATAATTTTTACTTTCCTACATTCGTTTTACGATATGGTTAATTAATATTTTGGTCTCCTTAATTAACGCAGCAAAGATTTAACGATGCTAGATAATAGAGTCATGAAATTTTACATAAATCGTTAATTCGATATGCTAAATCAACGAGATTGAAGATAAAACGTGAAACGGGAGAGAAGAAAAATAAAGAGATGAAAATCGTCGGAGTCGTAGGTCAAGATTGTATATGCGGTACGTAGTACTACGCTCCAAACAGCGGCACGTGGTCGCGTTTGCGAATATAGGTTTCTCGCAGGAGCGTTTAATACTCGTGTATTTACAGATTATTATTGTTATGCTCTTTCTTCTCCCACTCTTGAAAATTTTCTGCTCCGTGTGCCTATATATTTGTATATATAAATGTCACATCAGCTGTAAAGCCTTCAATTTGGTAGAGACATCTTTCGAGCTCCACTTCAACATTCGGTAGATACATAAATTGATTATTTTCCTATCATCGATAACGGAGAGCTCTTCATTTTGATACGAGCGAATAAATGTTTCGTAACTTTACGCATACGTTGTTTTTACCGACCGTCGATAAGCAATCATCGAAATATATGACACTCCGGCAAACAAAAACAGTATCAGTACGATATACGGTTACGAAGTACAGTTGTATTGCCATGGTACTAATACGGTATCCCTACAATATCGACAGCGCAGAGTTCGATCCGGCATTTCGACAACCCTCAAATTAGCCCCTCGAAGTCAAATAAATGGATTTAAAGAGATACAGATCAACGATTTTTCCAAAAAATAAATTGAAAAATAAAGCCTCCGATTTAGCCCCCTCCCCCCCCCCCCCCCCCCCCCCCAAGCGAATAAATCGAATTATATTTTACGAATCTCTTAGTAGTCAACGTCGATATTAGCCGGAAAACGGTAGAATTAATATATTCTTTACCGACAAACGATTTCGCATCAAATAAACCTCTAGTAAATCTTGCTAGCATAAAAATTGAAACTTTTGAGGTTAAATTTCCAGTGAATTTTAAAGGTGATTAGAAGTTACCCCACTAGTCAAATCAGTCATAGCTGCATATAACGTTCAACACATTATTTAATGAATTTATGCAGCATTCGTTCTGCAGGATATCTTCTCAACAAAGAGAACGACTCATGACTATAGATTTACTTAACCGTCATTTGATAAATACAAAATTTCAGAAATTTATAGATTAATCAAGATTTTCCGGAGAATAATCCGTATTTTTCAAGCAATTCTAACGCACAAACCTTTATTCGGTTCCTACAGAAACTCTCTACAAATTCAGTGTGTCGATTTTTTCTTCATCTTGCTATGAACAAGTAGCTTACGTTAAAAAATTGACAAACTATGCAAACCACGCTGGTATGGGAGATAGAATAAAAATCGGAAATACCTCAACATTTACTTCAAATTTTGTCAATTTTTGTGTTGGCTTTTACGTGCTATTGAAATAATTGATTCACTTACCGTTCGATGTCTTGTTCCATTTCTCGAGAGTTCGTCATCCAGTCGACACGTGTGGCCAAATCGTCCAGCTCGCCCAAAGTTGCGATCCATTGCAGAAGACCCTCACAAAAACACGTTGCACTTGTTTCCTTCCATTCAATGAAGTTATATTTCGTAATAACCATTGTTCAATATTTATCAATGTCAATCCCGCACAAATAATTTAATTAATATCACGCATTAGTTATTTATTCAGGGTCCTTTGGCCAATTTACACTTGAATTCATCACAATCTGCACTATAACCTTTCATTCCGAAAATTTTCACATCTAACATTTGTGTTTGATCACGAAAGTAATTTAGAATCCAAAAAAATTTATAGCTACGTTTGTAAACATTAGCGGAAGTGTTTCAATTATCGGTTAATTCTCTTGAAATACTGTTTATAATCTAAAGAAATGCCCACGTTTACAAATAAAATTTTGTGCGATTTGAAATTTTTTAAAATTGATTTGAAAAACAATTTAAAACTAATATTATTTTACTTGATACTATCGAGTATCGCACAGTTGAGATCCATTGCACGAAACATTCACTAAAACATGTTTCACTTGTTTTCTTTCATTCGATGAAATAGCATTCCACAACAACGATCGTGCAGTATTCATCAATGTGAATCCCGCACAAATTATCGAATTCGTCTTACACATTTGTTTATGATTTAATCGGTTGATTAACACTTGAATTCATCACAGTCCGCACTATCAACAGCCGCGTCGCGTAACTATTATTGAGATTCAACCCGTATCCGTTACTCTTACGCTTCAACTCGATGCCATTTAAACTTTACATAGGAAAATGTTCACGGTTAAACTTTGTGTTCAATCACAAAGGTAATTTGTAATGTAAAACAAGATGATTTTCAATTTGTACATGCATTTGAAATTATTAACGGAAGTTTTCCAATCAATGTAGACCAATACTAAGTGACAAACAGTGTAACGACAGCTCTAACACATCTTCGTGGAGATCCGAGCGTGGCTCACGATAATGCCAAGCGTACGAGCGACCTCGCCTCTTCCTACATTGTAGCATCGGTAAAATTCTTGAAGAAGCCAACGTATAACTAAACATATAGATGTTTAGCATAAGTTGAATTTTAAAAGAACCGTACGGTCAGCCGAACATAGGTGCTAACTTACTTGTAGCACTACGAAGCTAGAGAAACCCCCGTCGCAAAATTCCGTGCTATGTCATGCGTCGCTAAGTATCGTACCGTGGTAGTACCCGTTCGTGAGGGCTTATAAGCTGTGTGCACATCACACTCTCTCACCAAAGTGAGAATGTGTAATCGGTACATACATATCCCAGTATGCATATACACGACTACACACTCTCACGTTGATGAGAACTTGATGTGTGCACACAGCGAATAGAGCTTGCTCCCGCGTTTTTATGAATACCGCCGAAGCACATGACGACGAAATGATGATCGAATCGCTCATGATAACTTGAGTACTCCGTTCCGCAGCCAGGGTACGGCCGAGCGCACGGGCACACGAGCGTTCGCCAGAATCTCGAAGTTATGTTAGAAAGGTCACTATACCGTCTGTCACATTAGTATCGGCCTTATTATTTTATAAAAATAAAAATTTAATCCGTTTTATCAGTTTGAATCTATAAAATAATCAATTTTTTCATTTTCGTTTTATATTCAGAAAAAGCTCTAGGGTTGTGTAGTTATTTTTTTTTTTCATTGAGGATAAAAAAGAATTCTACTTGTACTATTATATATTTCGTTCCGTAAAATTTATCAGCATCGACGAACGATGAAGCGTAGCTTTGAATTAACGAACCGACGCTCAGAGCGTTCTCCGAGAGCGTGCGTCGCCGGCCGCCGTCCGACCGATACTGATTAGCGTTATCACGCTCTCCCGCTCGCCCTACTATCTCGCGCCCGCCCCACCAGTTGCGCTTCTCCCCTCGCGGCGCGCCGGCACGGCGAACGTTCCCCCACTGTGCAGCACGCTCAACCGCAGCGAGCACGCGGGACTCACGGGAGCCCGTAGAACGTAAACAAACAATACGACAGGCATACCACACAAGTTTTCTTCGCATGCATAACAGTACGATTTATACATTTCAATATACCGAAAAATAAATTCATTAAATAAGAATTTTCGTTTCATTGCTCAGCAAATATACTCGTTGAAAAAATTGTATTTAGTGAGTCTAATGAGAGTTCAATTATACGTACAACTATACATATAATAAATTCATTGAAAAATGATAAATGCAAATGAATTCGTTCGATAAATGTGAATCAAATGAATTATGTTACATTAATAGGCGTAGTGTAGAATACCATTGCAATTCTAACTTACAAGGTGGTGGTTTCGGGTTGTCTAAATCACATCATTCACAAATTGAATTGGTGCTCTCATGTGAAAGAAATTATAATCATTAAAATGACACCTTAGTGTCAACTCCTAGTGAATCCTTAAACGAAGTAGAATATTACTTTTGGCTATTTTAAATATTTTTTTTCATTGACATATCAATATTTGCATTCGTGTAATTTTGAAAGCCTTCAAAATTCCGATAAAAGCCCCTCTACTGCGATTAGATTGCTGTCGACCACGAAAGTAAAAAAATTTCTTTCTTATAATTCCACAAAGTCTTCGCTTGGCAATAATATTTAATTTTTGCTGAGTGCTCTAGGGCCAGTAATGAATAATTAATTTTATCAAAACTTCGAATTGACAGAAAAGAAACCTCATCAATTCTCATTTTTTAGTCATCTTTTTGTTCAGCCTAAAACGCTGCGTTCTCCAACTTGGTTGATGACTTTTCAAAGAGGTAATGATTTCGAGTTCGCTACCTTACTGGTTTGCTTCCTATTGGGAAAGGGATATAACGCTTTCGTCGTTAGCGGATACGCCTCTCGAGAACAAGTATTTTGTGACATGAGCATGCAACCATGTCCTTACTTAATGGAAACGGAACAAGCCCAGGATGTTCCGGAATCAATCGATACGTCCAAATACAAATTGAAAAGTCCGCCCGATTTTCGAAGCCAACTTTTACTGGAACTAGAGGCCAGGGAGGCGAGAAAAATTCAAGAGGAATTGGAAAAAGTTGAAGAAGAACGTGCCAAGATGTTATTTGTACGTAAAATAATGAAAATCATTATTAATTGTTAACACAAAAAGAAAACAAGTGATAAATATTTTCAAGTAATCTTATTCGAATATCTTATGAATTATTTATCTTGAATCGAACAGAATGCTGGTAATGACTTTTAAAAACAGGAACAAGAACGTCCACTTCCTGATGATTTTTGGGGCAACAGAATCCACGCTTGGGTTCTCGTTTTACCAGAAGCCGGTGGTCCACGTGAACAAGAAATTGATAAACCTTTCTTCATTGAGCCAACTTCCGGATTTTCTTATTTTCCGGACGAGCGAGACACTAAACTTCTGTATCACGGTATTGAAAGCGTTTGGAACGACAAAAATTATTGGGTCAATATGCAAACGTGCGAAGAAGGCTGTTCCAACCTTGATTGGGATTTAAACAATACGGATAATTGGGAACGTTTGTTACCCGCTGAATCTGGATTCATGCCTCGTATTAACGAAGACGAAGACGTTGACGACGACGTTGTTCTCCAGCAGGACAAACATCTCGAAATGCCATTTTCTTACGTCGAAAATATCGAAATAGAGAGTTTGGGTGAATAGTTATGAAACTTTCCAATTGTTTTTTTTTTTGTTTTGTTAATGTTTGGTTGCTGCACGACAAATTTTAATATGTTCCATCCAGAATGTAAAAGATATTTTCTTGGAAGTTTGAGTTAAAAAGTCTCACACTCTCCTTTAAATCATTTTTTCATTCATTTTCATCGTGTTTTTTCCAGATTTTGAACGTCGTTATCCCAATGGAACAAAAACCGTGTATTTCAAAAAAACCAAAGTGGATTTTTACGCTCCGTATGTTCAGATGGACGGCCTTGTGAGAAAAATAACTATTCACGAGGACTACGAGTACAAATTTCCAATCGAAGTAAACGAGAAATATTCAAACAGGGCTGACATGCTCATAGAATCCAAAAAATATATTGACGCCTGTACTGCAGTCGATTTTTACAAGAGAGGTCGTTTGGATGCTTGTATAGGTAAAATGCCATTAAATTCGCTGAATTAATTTATTTGAATTAATCGCGACAAGAATAAAAATTGAACAATAAATCACCGGTTATTTTTATTTCTTGAATACTTTTCATCGGTGAGTCTGCACTCCAAATAGAGTCAGTTCGTAACGTTGTTGAATGGATCATAATTCTGTCATTTGAAATATTTGTTTGGTATTTCGATCAAAAAATTATCGAAAACACCGATCATTTCTTCAAAACCATCCATACGATAATTTATCATTTATTTTCCAATTCATTGTGGCAGAGCATCGTTATTCGACAAACGGTAGCGACGGATTAGACGAAGAAAGAACGTTGAATTTCTTCCATTCCGTACGTTTCGACGGTTTGTCTAAAATTGAGATGGATCCTTTACATCTGACCCAACATTTTATAGGCCGAAAAGATTTTCTCTACTATCGGTAAAGTTATTCTTTATTTTTTAACATCGATCGAATTAAATTGAACAAAATTTTAATAAAGTTATGAATGAAATTGAAAAAAAAAAACAGGCATTTCGAATATTCTATGGACGAGGAAGGTGGACCTCAGGACAGAATTGTATCGGTAATGAAAATAAATGAAAATATTTAATTGGGGCGAAAATGATTTACTATCATTTTGAAAAAATATCATTTTTCTAGAGAATCATCGAAAAGTACAACAGAAATGAAAACTTTCCGGCGTCTAAAGACGTGGCTATAAGAGATTTCAATATAGCCAAAAATGAAATAAGGCTGCATTATCATTACGAGAAACTACGTGTAACCAGAGCCACGAAAAGATTCATTAAACCATCAATCTCCGAGAGTGGTGAAAGTCCACTTTTTAATCCCGATTTGATTCAAGGATACAATGTAATAATATTTCCAATAAGTACAGTCGAGATCTCTCATTGGAAAAAAAACATTGCAAAAAAATGTAAATAAAAATAATTATAAATCACAGCCTGATCCTCTAGCAGCTCCGGAAAAGTTATTGTCAATTTATTACGAGCTGGAAAAACAATTGAAAGATGAAAACGATTGTTTGCTACTCCTGAGAGACGTCGAGGGCGAAGTTTCGACATTTTTGAGAAGAAAAAGCTCGGA
Source organism: Campoletis sonorensis (assembly GCA_013761285.1). NCBI lineage: Eukaryota > Metazoa > Arthropoda > Insecta > Hymenoptera > Ichneumonidae > Campoletis > Campoletis sonorensis. The sequence goes on along the minus strand of JACEOJ010010031.1, from coordinate 14,480 downwards.
ATACATTATGCCAAAATTGCTCGTTTCTTTGTTCGATAGAAATCGTAACGAAGAAGCAAAAGCCAGAATGTTGGCCGAGGTAAACGTAGCATTATTTAACATTGATAAGTTCAACTGACGTGAATTTGAATCTTGCACTTGAGGGATTATATGCATGTAGAGACATCAATCATTTCTTTTCATACTAAAAAAATATATTCATTGAACGAGAAACCTCGAAAACTGTTTTTATTTTGTCGAGCGACCTTCTGTCAAATAGAGATGAAATTTTTTTGTTTCATGACTGCTCCACAATGTTAATCAATTTTTTTTTTAAGAAATGTCATATAAAGAGCTACACTGTGTGTATATAATAATTCTGTTTAAAAAAAATCGAAATTTTTGACCTCTCTAATGATGTACGAACCTCTAAGACTTTTCTAAATAATAACTTAGACATCTCTCACTGTTCTCCTACGTCTTTGCAGGAAGAATTATTGAAAGCTCAGAATGAAAAGGAGGTCGAATTGGAAGTCGATTATCTGGGTCCATATTTGGCACGTCTTGGCAATCCATCGCAATTGACGAAAGCACAAGCTACTTACGTACGACACGAGTGCTTGAACGATTTGAAAAAATTGTTGGTCGATCGTGCTAACCATATATCGCGAATGTTCGACGAATGCAACAAAGAATTGAACCAAGTTCAAAATTGGTTGACTCAGGTAACGAAAATATCAATTTTTAAGACATTCGTATTGTTTTTTGACGTAGAGAGAATTTCGAATGAGCCCATATAAGTTTTCTTTAATAATAATAAATTCGTATCTAATCATAAAAGATGATTGGAATCCATGAAAAACTTCTGTGACTTTATTAATTATTTTGATGTATTTAAGAAAATAAAAATAAAATAAACAAGCAGAAAACATCAAATTAAAATAAAATCGTTTAAAGCCTAAAAAAAAAGAGATTTACGTGATTTTTGTTGATGTTTTATTCTCGTTTGCAGTCGGAGGGCAAAACGAGAGAAGAAGAAGAAGAATTGTTGAATCTAACAAACGACATAAATTTCCATCTGCATACTCTCGACGTACGACTGCAGCGCCATTGTGAATTGGCCCCGGAGCGATATCGTAAAATGTTGATGAGACTCAAAGCTGACGAACGACTTGCACCATTTTTCGAATGAGTGAGGATGGAAAAATCTTTTTTTCAAACGGTAATAAATGTGGACTGTTGATTTTTTTTTAATCAGTCAGGTGTTGTTTCGTTTTGAATGAAAATACATTTATTTTCGGGCAAGAAAAGTCCTTTGCTCGATATCACCATTCACTTTTATCGTAAGTTAAGAATTTTTGTTTCGTGTTTCCTCGTAGAATTTCTTCGCGATTCATTGAAAAGACCAAGAGCCCATTTGTCCAATACAGCGACCTGAAAACATTTTCAACTCGAGTAAATCCAATTTTTTTTAAGTCCGATTTCGAAATTAAAGTTCTCTACACTTCGGGAACTCAGTTTTCCCTCATATTTATTAGAATTTTTTTTTTTCAGGAACCGACTACGAAAACGGTTTTTAAATGTGAGAAGAAAAATATGGCAAACGAAAATCCTACGAATTTTTTGTTGTATTAAAAATGAATTTAAGTTGGTCCCAAGAATACATTTTTTTTAATCCATCTTTTTTTTTGCATAAAAGTTTGGAATAAAAATTTGGAGACTTCATGATTTTTTATTGGTACAGACTTCAGTTTTTTTTCCAATGACAAACATGACAAACAAACAATGATTTTTTCACTTCTCAGGACAATTTATTGAGAAAAAAAATTGTTGCAGTACAAAAAAAATGCACTTTTCAATGCAAAAAATGAAAAGTTTAATAAAATGTTATAGTTTTGCAATTTCTAAGTTGATTGAAAAAGTTTGGATTGTAGTTTTTGTTATTTTCTAAAATTTTGGAATGAAAATACTCACCCTGATCATCGAACGTTGCGAGAGTAAATTTGCTAAGTTTGTTTGTGAAATTACCGACGTTCGTAATGACGGAATTCTCAGTTTTATTATTTTGATTCGTCGGTTCGGGATTCACGTCGTTGTGACGACTTTCCTCTGCGAAACCGGAAATCAGAGTGTCCATCATTATTGCCTGAAAACAATTTTGTTATTTATTGTACAAGCACAAATTTGCTGCCACGAAATTTACTCTTTTTCTCTGAGCTCACTTGTCTGGAGAACACTTGGAGTATTTTGTAAACTCGTGCACCATTTTCGCGAACCGGAAATTGGAGAAATAGACAAGGCAGACAATCTGGATTTCTTTCATCCGATGGCTTAGCCATTTCCCAGCTAAGTTCGCAGTATTTCAGTCCTAACAAGAGACTCTGTCAAAAAATGCTATTTATAAATAACCCGTAGAATCCGAATAAATCATTCGATTAAAGCATAAATCTTCAGTTCTCGAAAAATCGGAACAATTACACCATCTTTTCTCATTTAACGAAAAACGTTACAAGCATTGAAATCAATAAATAAATAAAACATTCAAAATTCTGAAAAAACTGATTAGGAGATTAATTGTTTGCTAAATGATCAGATTTTTTTTTCTCCGGGTAAATTTGTTGATTTTCTAGAACAATTTTGGGTAATTTTATGTTTCCAAAGTTCTCTGTTATCTGTGATTTTTTTTTGCAAAGGCACCAACTGCCAAGTTTCGGAACTTTGATCCAATAGAATGTTTGACTAAGAAACAAATTGATGAATTTATCCTAAACCCTGTAGCCACAAGTTGTCAGAACATGAATCTCTCAATTTTTGCATATCAAATAAAATGATGTGCGTGAAATTAAATTTGACGACAGTTAAATTGATGTAAAAGTCATTAAAAGACGGAAAAATGCAGAAAATCGACAAAACTTTAAAAGTTCTAGGATTTAATAAATAGAGAAAGGCCAAGTGAAAAAAAAAAGGTTACTCACACAATGCATATCATCAACAATGTAAACCCCCGTCGTGTTAATGGCTATGAGTACCGACAAATCTCGATGAGTGATCCACGAAGCGAGTCCACGGACCGGTCTTTCAATTTGACCTTGAAAAAAAGCTGCTCCATAGGTCGGTAATCCCCAACAAAATTCGAGATACTTTCTCACTAGTTTCCTCGTGTTTGGATTTGTTCCCGAGTGGTTGGGTATTCGTTTGTACTGTTCAAGAAGTCTCGCTTCCGGTGCACCCTTGCCACCAACGAGACCCAGACCCAGACCAAGACCAAGAAGTAAACTGGGCGAGTTGTAATGATGAGGCAAAAATCTGGCTCGATGTTTTCGGAAATAGGCTAATGTGTGAGTTTGCGGATTATACGGTCCCAATTCTATTCGAGCTTGAAGAGCTCCTAAACTTGCGTAACGTGCTTGCCCTTCGCAAGGATATCTTCCTGAAGAAAAAGGATGAAGTTATAGTAAAATAAGAAGTTTAATGAAATACTATTTCCTTTTTTTTTTTTAATAATACGGAGAATGGTGTACGATAAAGTTGCATTGAGTGAACATTCAATGACGGAAGTTTTAGAAAATATAAATAAGTTTCGAATAAGGTCAGAATAAAATGTTTTTTTACGAAAAATTTGGGATCTTTTTCAATCCCATTGTACAGGTCAAAGTTCACCGGTGACACGAAAAGAAATCCTCGTGGTCGGGATGAATGAATCCGAAAAAATCGAAAATCTTGTAATTTAGTGTCGTCGTCGAGTCGAGTCAAGAATCTGTCGAGTAAATTTGTTCTGATCCGCAAAATGAGATAATTTGGATTATTTTAAAAACAGGTATACGTTTTTTCATGAAAATTCGGAGTTTTTATAAACGGTTTACTGAAAAAAACTGTTCAAAAAGTTGCTCTTCGAGTTATCGTTTCGACCAAGGTGCAAAAAAAAAGGTTTCGATAAACAAAGGTATTGTTTTTACACCTTGTGCGTGATACAAACGTCTGGGGATCAATGATCGATGAGGAAGAAAAAATCACCGCAATTGGTAATTGAATTCTAGTAACTTTTTTCGTATTTTCGTGCTTACCTTCAAGCACGTTGTGCCTCGCTTCAGCGTAAAGCAACTCCAGGGTTTTAGGATCTTTCACTTGTTCTTCCTCGCGACGTGACAAAAAAACATTCCTTCGAAAATACAACAATGGCTCCTCGTCATCCGGACCATCCTGAGAGCCATATTTTTTCACCAGGCCTGTCCACTTTGCCGCCAATTCCAAAGGTCGATGATTTGGACGCAACTGTACTTCCAATTGTGAAGAACAGAGCCATAACGCAAACACCGGTTGACTTATTATTGGTGGAGTCCTCGAAAGTCCTAGTTCACTTTCGCATTGTACGATATTCACGATTTGTTGTGACGTTGTGTTTCTTTCGACTTCCATTGTCATGAGTACACCCGACATCAAATAACAAGCAATTCGTACATTCGCACGTGGTGATACGTACAATTGTTGTTGCTGCATATTGTCCAATTTTGGCGCTTGAACATCTGACCAAATAATTGAACGTATAGAAAAATATTTTGTTTTTGGCTTCCACACCAAATCTTTGTCCCGGACGATGTAATTTTTTTTATTTTTATCAATATCAAATATTTTCATATCTCAACTATTTTTGAATCGTCTTCACAAACACGATGTTTCTAAGGCTCGAAACAATCACGATCTTTTTATTTATTTATCATCTTTTTAAGTCAGTAGTCTTGCCACAGTTACGGTTGAAAGTTATCTGTCAGGTGAATTTTGCAAAAGTCGGATCTAGCTGACGAAATTATCCAATAATGTTGTAAATTTGATAAACAATAATGCATCTTGTGGAAATGTAGAAACATATGAACGTTTGGGAAAGTCTTTAACATGAAATTAAGAGTTTCAGAAAAAACTAGCTTTCTCATATTCAAACAGAGCTTTTTTTTTGTTGCTGTTCATCTGGAACTAAACAATCGGTATTTTTGATTTTTTAAAGATAAACTTCGTTATGCGTTCCTCTGACATTTAAACGACTTTTTGAACTTTTGGGACGATTTCTTCGACGTTTCTTCCAAAAAAACAAAATGTAAGGTGCACAATACTTACGAGGTTGATTGTGATTATCTTTGCTGTAGTCATTTTGGAACCTTCTCAAAGGTTGGCCTCTCCTCATCGTGTTGTCATCTTGTTGATTCTCCATTATTCTCGCCGAGGATCTTTTGATTATTTCGAAATATATTCGACAATTTAAATATAAAAATTGGATCGTAGTCTCGTTAAGATTTTCAAAGGCTTTCTGTTCCCTTCTCGACTTTCATGGAGAAAAATTTGAAACGTTTAAGAACTTCGCATTTTTCTATCGCTCCACACGTGACACTTTACTTTTCTCATAATTATGAACATCCTTGTACAAAAAACATCGCCGAAACTTTTTTTCCGTTTGTGAATTTACTTCTTTCTGACACATTTTTTCAATTAACTACAACTTGAAAATTTGGTGACAACGTTACTTTAACCTCCGGACGATCATGGTTTGTCCACTTTCTCCTTTTTGAAGAACGATCTGGTGGACGTGCAATCGTTTTTCAGGATATAAACGGTAATAACTAATGAGGAGTAACGACATTTACACGATATTCTTTTAAATAAGTTACATGAAAAAACCTTATAAAAAAATTGAGTATTTTCAAGTTAACAAAAAGACGTTGCTTGGTACTCCAAAGCCACGGAGGTGGTTATTGATTTTTTTCGCTCATCACACAACGCGGGTGTTATGCTGACTGAGTTACCCCTCTGCGTTTCATTACCGAAGCGCTTGCGCGTTTCCGTATCGTTTGAGCTCAAATGAACTTAAAAATGTTGATTCGGTGTTTTGTCAACAAATAAACTGATTTCTCGTTTTAACTGGGCACGTTTCGAACGTAAATTTGTGAACGTATATAGAATCAAAGCTCAAATTATTCGGAGAATCCTTAAAATAAAAAATGAATCAAATTGAAAATGTTGGTTTCATGATTGCTAAAAAATTGATTTGTTTCTCATTTGAATTGAACACATAACAAGTGTGAATTATAAGGATCAAAACTCAAAGAATTGAGAGAAAACTTTCAACCAATTCTCATGGTTTGAGAATTAATGAATTTAGAAGTGTTAGTTACATGATTTGTTGAAAAAATAAACTTATTTCTCATTCCAATTGAACACATTACGAGTGTGAAGTATAAGTATCACGGCTCAAATAATTGAGAGAAAACTTTCAACAAATTCTCATGGTTTGAAAATTAATGAATTCAGAAGTGCTAGTAACAGGATTTTTTGAAAAAATAAACAGATTTCTCGTTGAACTTGAACACATAACGAGTGTGAAGTACAAGTATCAAGACTCAAATAATTGAGAGAAAACTTCCAACAAATTCGCATGGTTTGAGAATTAATGAATTTAGAAGTGTTAGTTACATGATTTTTTGAAAAAATAAACTTATTTCTCATTCCAATTGAACACATAACGAGTGTGAAGTATTAGTATCAAGGCTCGAATAATTGAGAGAAAACTTTCAACAAATTGGAATGGTTTGAGAATTAATGAATTCAGAAGTGCTAGTTACAGGATTTTTTGAAAAAATACTCTGATTTCTCATCCGAATGGAACACATTACGAGCGTGAATTATGAGTGTCAAAGTTAAAATTATTGAGAGATATACCTTAAATCACAGAAAATTGGAAAAGAATTGGGTTTTTGAAGAAAAAAAAAGAAAAGCCATTTTTTCTCTTAATATACATATTTATTATATTAATTAAATCGCCCCTCGTGTACAAATTACATTGGTTCAATGATTTTTTCGTCACTTTGTGTACGAAAGAATAAAGTTGCTTAATCAACGTTACTTCAAGTGAATATCTCAATCGATATTTTCTTTCGAGTTTATTTCAACGAAGACTAGTAACTTTGTAAAACGAATAATTTTTGTACGGTTGTTGTTCTCTCTTTTTAATTGTTCTCTTAAATATATCAATTAATTGTATAGTCTAGATCAAATCAGCAACATTCATCGGCATCTCGTCGATTTGTGTCGAATAATACTGCTCGATATCTCGAAGAATTCGGATATCGTCAGTCTTCACAAAATTAATTGATACACCCTTCCTTCCGAAACGACCTGATCGGCCTATTCTGTGAATGTACAACTCACGATTGTTCGGCAAATCGTAGTTTATCACGAGCGACACTTGCTGAACGTCGATTCCTCTCGCCCAAACGTCTGTCGTTATCAGAACTCGGCTGTAAAAAGAGGAAAAAATAAAGAATATTATTTCAGTTCTGACTCAAAAATCTAAAGGGAAAAATTGAGCGAAAAATTCGAATTTAAACTTGCACAGATGAATTGAAACAGAAAAAAGGAAGAAGATTCATTATCGAATTCGAAAAAGTGGGAAAAAAAATTGATCTTTCGATTACGAATGAAAATAATCATGGTTTCTTTTCTCACCTTTGTCCCGATCGGAATTCTTTCATGATATTATCTCGTTCTTTTTGCGGCATATCTCCATGCATCGAGCAAACGGTGAAATTGGCTTCACGCATTTTCTCCGTAAGCCAGTCGACCTTGCGCTTGGTATTGCAAAATATTACGGCTTGTGTTATCGTCAGGGTGTCGTAGAGATCGCAGAGCGTGTCGAACTTCCACTCTTCGCGTTCAACGGCAACGAAGAATTGTTTTATTCCTTCGAGCGTCAATTCATCACTGTAAATAAAAAGAAAATTATTTTTTGCTCGAGTAGTCGAAGAAGTAAGCAATATTTTCGTGAAATTGAAGATGCAGAAAATCGAAAAATGAATGTTGTTCAAGTTTTGTGCTCAGAAAATAAAAATTGCCGTTTTTTTTCTCCTTATTTTGAATACTTTGCAAATATTTTCTTTTCGCTCTACAAAATCACAATTTAAATTCGTTTTTAGCATTCCAACATTCTAAAGACTTTGGTAACTAATTACGAATGCTAGAGAAAAATTTAAAAATATTAATAATCAATGAGCTCACCGTTTCACCAAAATGCGGATGGGATCAGTCATGAATTTACTCGTCATTTCAAGTATTTCGTGGGGCAACGTAGCCGAAACGAGAACCACTTGAGTCGCTGGCGGTAAATATCTGTAAACGTCGTAGATCTGCTCTTTGAATCCTTTGTTCAGCATTTCGTCAGATTCGTCGAGAACCAGCATTTTGATTGCTCGCGTTCTCAGGACACGTCTTTTGATCATGTCTGAAAAAACATTTTTAAAATCGAATGTTAACGAAACCATGAATGGTCGAGGGAAATGATGGGTATTTATTTTATAAGACGGGGTCGGCACTGAATCAATGACGTGGAAGTTGGCAGAGTTTAAAAAAGTGATTGAAAGAAATGAAAGAAATTCATCAAATAAAAAAAAAGCTAAAAGAAAGACTTTTCGTTGAAAACTATTGAGGCCGTTGAATGAAAGTTTTTTGAGGTTAAAAATGACTTTGTCAAGAAATGACACGATGGCAATTAATTTGTTTTGTGGATTTCTAAAATATTTACTAGTTTGTGTAATCAACTCACCAAAAACTCGTCCAGGTGTGCCGGAAACAACGTGTTGTCCATAGTCAAGTTTTCTGATGTCTTCGCCAAGATTTGTTCCACCGATGCAGGCATGACATTGAACGTTCATGAAGTCTCCCAGAGCAAGAATAACCTTTTGAATCTGGACAGCCAACTCACGAGTAGGCGAAAGAATCAAAACTTGAGTTTCTCGTACTTGCGTATCCAAGGATTGGAGAATCGAGATGGAAAATGTGGCGGTTTTTCCGGTACCGGACTGTGCTTGGGCTATAACGTCGCGTCCTTTCATTATCGGTTTTATCGATCTTTGTTGTATGGCTGATGGTTTTTCGAAGCCTGTTGAAAAACGAGATCAAAAGTCAATGGGATTCGCGATCGAATAGTATTGAATGAAAAAAAAATGTAATCTACATTTGTTTTTGATATCGTTAGCGTCGCAGATGAAAAAAGTTAGGTTATGCCGCGAAAAGTGTGTCGAATAGAAAGTCCAAGAGTTTTAGAAATACATACCGTAAGCGTATATTCCTCGTAGGAGCTCGTCCCGCAGTCCCATATTGTCAAAAGTTGGAATAACTTCGACATCTTCACTCGTTTCAAACTCAACGTTTGATAAATCCTCTGTTTGGGCAACACGACGTGATTTTCCCTCGGACATTTTGTACGCTTGTGTTGGGCAACTAATTCAGACAAATACTGAAGCGGAGTTATTCGTATGTTTGGTTCGAATGACTCCCGTTACTTCACCAATGAGAAACGAAAACTGAGAGCTGAAGCGCCGTGCAGCCTATTTATAACCTGCGGTTCCCGTCCTCCCTCCTTCGTCTTTTTCGATTTTGTTCCCGTTGGAGGGGAGTCTCCGTTGCCTGGCCTCGTGTATGAAACAAATCCAGCCAATGGACGCAAGCGAACGGCCAAGTTTTCTTCGACGCAAACTGCCCCTTGGCGGCGTGGCGATCGCATTGCACCGCAGGATTAGAGGATGAGGCATTTTAGCATTTATCTCTCTTTTACACATTGCAAAGCGAAAACAAATTTTAGCGAACGAAGAATCGCGATTTACTCATTGGATTTTTTATTCATAATGTATCATTTTTAACAAAATGGATGAATAATTTTTACCGTATTTATTATAATTAAAACATTCAAAGCGACGAAAATGGTCGAAAGAAACGAAACGTCGAACGGTTTTCATGTCACGGTTTCGTCTTATTAAATCATGAAAAGTTTAAAATCGACTAAAAACCATAAATGCATTCAGTCGGCTTTCCATAACATTACAGCTGTCAAAAAATAAGAAATCGTGTAGAGAATAACTGCACTACATCCGTATTAACGACCAATTCGTACGCGAATAAAACGACAACATTAATTAAACATGTCAAAAGTTCGATAGTGCGACGAACGATATTTTTAGTTAAAAAATAAAATATATCGCTATAATTTCGATTCTTTATGGGCTGCTTTTCGATCATTTAGTTGCATCGTGGGCCTTGCATTTCCCCTGCTTTTTCTTTCCAAACGAATGAAAATGATGATCGAACTTTTCAACACCGCACCCAGGTGTATTCAAAAACACAAAATTTCGAAAAGTTAATTATATCATAACATCTGGGAAATTGCTCATTGGGTTTTTACGGCTCACCCCGTTTCAGGCAGTTCTCGAGAATACGAGTTTGGTTATAAGTCATGAAAATAATCCGAGTTCGAAAACCTTCTTCGTAATAAAGTATGTTATTCTCTAGAAGTATCTGCGAGTGTATCGATAGAGCAAATTACGGATTGGAAGGATTGGAAAACTAAAATTTCGTAGAGGGTTTACAAGCCGTTCATAAAGGATGATCGATGAAGAACCTGTGTTTATTGAAAGGCGACGGTACAAATATATGTGGTAAATTTTCAGTATCATTAGCAAGGGTCACTGCATTTTGTGTAGCCGCCATGTCGTTTGGTGTGGAAAAGATTAGTCTGACCGTAAGGCTAATAATCTTTTTCGTGACTTTTCGAACGATGGAAAAGCCACTGAGTTTTTGAATTACAAGAAATATAAACGTTATTCCTAGTACATAACGATCCACATTGAAATGTGAATCAACGTTGAGAATGTAGAACAAAAACAGAATAAATTGCCAACGCAAGGAACGGTTTTGATAATCTCGTGCTTACGATGACGCTACATCGAGGTACGCAAAAAAAAAAAAACTGACAGGAAAGAAGGAGCGCCCCAAATAGAGAGTTTTCACCAAACGCATTGCACTTTTTTTTTTCTTAATAATAGGGAAATTTAGAGAAGAAGAAAATGAAAAATCTACAAAAGGTGCCCCCCAGCGAAGAATTTCAAATTGACTTTTCATAGATCCTCTGGTCACTATAGAAGCCTGAGCATGAAGTCCCATGCTGTCATTAGCCTAGAAGCAGGTAGGAACCTGCTTTGTTTTGTGACAAACACTTATCCAAGGATCAGGAAAAACCAATGGCCGGGTACCCATGGGCGAGGCAATTAGAAATTCTCAATTCGATGGTCTTTATTTTCGTGTAAGGTACTTATAGGTATTAAAAACGGTATAGCTCGAGCGAGTAAGGCACAAAGTAATATCCAAAGACGCGACAGGGTCTTAACCACTAAGTATTGAAAAGAAAAGTACCAACGACAAGGGTGTCTGGCGCCGAGAGTTTATGAGGCGGCAGATACCAAATCGTTTGTGGATATTATTGACGCACAAACGATTTGGAATCAATTAACATTTGGAAAAATAGAATTCCATAAAATTTGGAAAACAAATCTCGCTAACTTAACGCTGTTTTTTGTTTCATCTGTTTCTCGAAAAATATTGACGAACAAATGTTTTAATTAAGTGAACAAACAAGAACAAACGATAAACAATCGAATTTTAAAAAAAGTACGAAAGTACGAAAGTAAAAATCGCCCGGACAGTTTTGTTTGGCTGGCTAACTCATGGAAAGTCGTAAATTCGTAGGATCAATCTGTGATATCGGCAGCTTTCTGTTTTCGACAAGAAAACAATCTGCAGATGCCCGCCGAGCTTACTCAAACCTCCCGATATCAACGTTACGCGAAAGCTGCATCATGACGGTCGTCTCGAAAACCCAGAGTCCGCACATCTTCCTTCCATATCTCTGGTCGCGTTGCCTGCGTTGCCTCGCGGAAGTACCGTCTAATGATAAAAACAGCTATCTCCACATTCGATAAAACAGATCTGTCTGTGATTGCGATAGTGTTTTCGAAACTTGATACCAGAGCCCGATGATCCATTCCCACCATTTGAGTCGGCATCTTATTGGGCATAATAATATAATTGTTAAAGCTTTTCAATCTCCGGAGCGTGGAGACTGGCGTAGCATCTTCGTTACTTCACCTTCAACACCGTTCTTTCGATTGATCATCGTACAGACGTAAGTGATAAATATTTTTAATGGGACGTCCCAAATTCAGTTTATAACTCAATTACGATATTCTCCTTGGACATTGAGCTTCGAATAACGTAGAAATATCGGTCCCAAAAATTCACAAAATTCAGACTGCGAATCAGTCCTGTACAAAAATGTAAGCGAGGGCTTTCTGAAAATGTTTGAAACAAAAAAAACTATCTAAAACGATAATAGCAGCAATAAACAAAAATGTTCAGTCATTGTGGTGATTTTTTCCAAAAACAACGATCGTAATAACGACGAAAATCGAGTTTTCATCTCGAGCTTCGCAACAACGACGTTGTTTGTTGACTTCGTCTTCCTTCTCGAACGTAGCTGTGTGCTTCCCCTTCCCTTGTGCCCTGTGCTTTGAGTTTGAAAAAACGCGAAACTTCGTCGGTAACAAAGTATCTAACGATAGCGATTTTTTCATCTGCCAATAATGTTCTATTTATTGTTAGATTTGCGATACTGTTTTATTTATCGACTGTATCAATATTTTAAGTATGCGTTGAACTTTTCGTAGTCACAGACGCCGCTATGGTGACGTCATTTTATTTTCAGTGTAGTCACGTTCGATATAATTTCGACGTTAGGTTCGGATTTACCACAAAAAAAAAACACTGAAAAAATTCATTTTCTCTTCCCTGTAAAAAACATTGAATCGCGAGACTGAAAATAAAATGACGTCACGATACCGGCGTTTGTAACTGAAAGGATTAAATAATGCGTATGTTCGAATAATCGGAGAATTGTCGACGTTCAAGAAAACTGAATCTATCACTGACGGTAGATAAAAAATGTCATTCGAAATTAGAAAAAAAAAAGAATTTGAATTGATATTGAGTTGATTTTTGATAGATGCTTTGATAAATATTTTTTGATAGATGCTTACTTTACTTTTCCATATTTTTATGAAAATAGTGATAAGATTCATTAAACGAAACAAAATGTCAACTCATGGGGGACGATAACACGCTAGAATCTTTATCAGGACGCAAACACTCGAATGTTGACTTGACATTTCTTTCAAATTTTAACTCGTTACTATCGGTCGATCAACTGTCTCATAAATATATACGATTAATGCTGATTCGTGCAGGGTACGTGATGTCAGCAATTTTTCATTCTTATGTTTTATGTACTCATCGTTGTATAACGTGGTATTGCGCGATATCTTGACTCGCTATCACCCCAATTTTTGTAACAATTGTTCCTCTTCGTTATTCAACAGCGAAGAATACCTCATTATCGCTTTTTATACTGAGAAGAAGTTTGGGGTTGTTTTCAACCCCGTTATAGAGTTTATTCTCGGAAAAATAGATTGTAGGAGTGTAGGGTTTTATTTAATCAATCATTCGAGACTGGCCATTCAATGATGTCATTTATTGATGCAATGTCAATGATAAAAAAGTGTTGATCAGGGTTACGATTTATTGAATGAAAACGCGAATCTTTCATCATTACTTTTTTAATCCAGAAACAGAAGTCCTGGATTAGAAATTAGAATTATAAATTAGACATTAGAAAAAAAAAACAGAAATCCAGGAACGTGAAGTATTAAAATTGAAATTATCATAGTCCATGCTTCATAAATGCATTATTTGCAACCCTGATATAAACTTGCCACTATGCCATGCACTTGAGATTATTGTTTGAATATAATTTCGTCAATTCAATGGCTAATGATCCGATAATGGGCAAATTACGCAATGACATTCGATATATTTACGATAATCAATCTTTTTTTTTTACATTGAGTTTTAAATTCTATACATAATTCGATCTCTGATCTGCGTACAACAAAAATGAAAAACCAGTTGAGAGAAGTTTTGTAAACAATCCCAAGTTTTACAATGAGCAAAATTGACTTTATTCAATAAAATGTCATCGTAAATGGTACGTCGAAAAATCATAGTAGTTGACAATGAAAAAAATGCATGTTCACTTCGTTTCTAGGAAAAATGCCGAGCTACGAGCTTACACATTTCCCTGTTCCCTTGCCGAACCAATTCGGTTTATCTTCGCTCACGCTGCTGTGGCATTTTAAGATGGACGTTTTGAACGCCACGAATCGCCACAAATGAAGCTTGGTGAGTTAGGGTCACAATACGGTTGTCATCAAACCAATCGTTTCATTAAATGTTGAGAAATAATATTTAGTCTGAGTTTTACAATCAGCTATTGTTTCGGTGATGGACAATCGTGTCGATTCAAGACAACGATATGAATGAACAATTGATGTTGCCATTACTATTTCCCTTACACCATTCTTTATTTATGAATTAACCATTGTGATGGTTATTTTTTTTTTTCGTATTCTTTCGCTCATAGGGTAGTATGCATTTTTAAGAGGATTTTAATTGGAGAAATAGATTACAGTGGATAAAAAGAAAGAGAAAGAGAGAGAGGGAGAGAGAGAAAGAGAGAGAGAGAGCGAGAGCGAGAGAGAGAGAGAGAGAGAGAGAGAGAGAGAGAGAGAGAGAGAGAG
>JACEOJ010010024.1:0-17325 GCA_013761285.1 Campoletis sonorensis | reverse complement strand
AAAAGAAAAATTGAAAAATAGGGAAAAGAAGATAAATCGAAAATTAGTGAGAAAAAGAATAATTGAAAAATAGGGAAAGAAAGATAAATCGAAAATTAGTGAAAAAAAGAAAAACTGAAAAATAGGGAAAGAAAGAAAAATCGAAAAACAGTGAAAAAAAGAAAAATTGAAAAATAGTGAAAAAACTGAAGAAAGATTTAAAACTCACGCATGACGTTAGAGCAACGAGAACAACAACAAAAATGACGTTTCGAATCATTATTGTCGACAGCACGAATAAAAAGTATCGTTTCAAAAAAAGTGTTTTCTTTATATACAGAAAAAAATACGAAACACTTGGGAATTCGTGAAACGTCAAAAAAATCAGGATTTTAAGGGGGAGTAAAATAACAATTGAAAAAAAAATTTAATTGTTTATTACACGAAGATGGCATAATAGGAAAAAAATAAAATAAATAACGCGATCGTCATGAATGAGGATCAATCAGTTGCATATTTTGCACTTTTGTTCCGTTGCAAATATAATTACGACTTCCTTCGCAACGTAATGCACGGAATTTTTAATTAGAAAAAAATCTGCAATTAGTCGACCGGATGTTCCATGGAAACGTAATTGTTTTTTTTTGTTTTTTTTTGTTTTTTTTTTTTTTGGCATAATATTGACAATCATAAACTGCAATGAGAACAAATTATAAGAGACTTTGGCGAAGCTACTTTGTACTCCCTGGTGGAATTTTTATCGCAGCTCAATTACCTCGAATTAAAAAGATACTAAAATATAAAGAAAGCCAGAAAAATAGAGATACACCGTCGAACATTAAAACTCAAGATAAAAAATACAACGTTTTAATTACATTTTTTACTCATGCCACATTTATATATTTTCATATAAAAATCCCTGAAGATCCAACATCAAAAATCCTCGTTAAAATCTAACTTTTTTAACGAATCCTCGTATCGCATGATTTTTATGTTTTTACAAATTTTTACAAATTCACTGTATCGATTGAAATCAAATTTTTTCACCAAAAATCAACGCAAAGGACAATCAGATCAAAATTAAAATAAAAATCATACAAAAACATATTGAAAAATTTAAAAAAACGTCTTGTTTAAAAATAATAAATGCAATTTTTTTAAAAGTTGGAAAAAAGTTTAAAAAGTATTGTTTAAAAAAAATACGATCCAGAAAAAATGCAGGAAGATTTGACGTTTGCTGTCAAAAAATTCTTTTTCCGATTAATTGACATTTTCATTTGGCAAATAATTAAAAATCGGTTGCTATTAGTTTGTAATTTCCATCGATCTCGGTTGCAACAATTTGGATTCGTTGAATATGAAGAAGTTGATGACAAAGTGAGATGTTGGTTGACGGAAAGTGGTTTTTCGTGCTACTTTGTACATTTTATAAGTAAATAAGCAAATAAATCTTTGACTGGAGTTTAGCAAAGCTCCATATTTTTTTGTACGTAAATATGTGTGTATAGAGTGTCCTGAAAGTTGAAGCAAAGGAAAGCGCGCGATAGAGTCTCGTCGTTTCAATCTTCATCTCGAATTTCCGATGTTTGGAGAGTCGAAGAGGTTGCGAAGCAAAGCGAGTCGTTAAATATTAACTGTGTACTCAGCCATTTACATTAGTAATGTGGAAGCCAGATGTGTGTACGATCGAGAGAGAGAGAAAGAGAGAGAAAGAAAGAGAGAGAGAGAGAAAGAGAGAGAGAGAGAGAGAGAGAGAGAGAGAGAGAGAGAGAGAGAGAGTTTTCCTATTTCTGTCTAACTCATCGTCTGCGTGGGAGTAAATTTGGCTCTTCCAATCGTACTGTCTCTCCTCAACCAGCATGCAAACTGGTGGATAAAGAAAAGCTTCCTACTGTGCAATAACACCTTCTATCTTTATCCAAAAATATATAGAAATATATTGGGCGTTCCAGGCCAAATCGAAAGGTTTGAAAATTATGAATTTTTTGTTGTTTTTTTTTTTCCTTTTTTTTTCCTCTTTCTTTTTTCTTTTTAGTTTTTTTTTTTTTCCTCATTTTTTCCTCAATTTTTTCCTCTCCAGGATGGAGAGGAAATGGAGGAAACTCCAAAAGAGTTTCCTCAATTTTTTGACAAACTTATATTCTTTAAACGACTTTTGGAACCGGTCTGATTATGGGGCGTGCATAAAAACAATGTTTTTTCGATATTTTTCGATTAGTTTCAAAAATCTTTATAATTTTTTATCAGAAACACTTTAAATACGTGGTTTCTATATTTTCTGTTCAGGCCATCCAAAAACAATAATTTCTAAAATGAAGAAACGTCAATTTGGACCGTGATTGAGAAAGTTATGAACAAAAAACCAAAAAAACGTGACTTTTTTGTTCAAATTTGATCAATTTTCATAAATCAAAAAATTCCAAACTTTACCAGAAACGCTTCTTTCCAGAATATTAAAAAAATATCAAAAAATTAAAGAAATGAAAAATAAAAAAATTCCAAACCATCTGATTTGGCCTGGAACGCCCTATCTACACAGAAATTTTCCAACATCTTTCTCTATATTTATATCTATATATACAAAGAGAAAGATGTTCGTAAATTTCAGTCTAAAGATTCGACTCGTTGAACGAGGATCCATTTATCTTGAACCCTTGAACTTAAAGCTCGAGTCGAGACTTTTTGTACTTGGCTCTGATTTTCTGGCATTTTCCAATCCGCCAGATGATGAAAGAAACATAAGATTTGTGTAGAGTATTTATCGACATTTGGGAGAAAACATTGGACATAAATAGTGCAAAGTAAGAGTTGGGCTGATGTGCACGAATCTGTGAAAAGGTGTCTTGTTCAGAGGCAAAGTTTGTTTTCCATGGAACGTATAAATTGTTGATGTTAAGAGATCGATGAACCGAAGGGATTTCTGAATGATTAAGACTGGAGAAAATATCAGGGGAATTTGGAATTCGTGAAATTTTATTTTTTTCTTTTTTTGATGGGGGGGGGGGGGGGGGTGTGTTGATTTGAGAAAAAAAAAAGAAAAAAAAACTCTATTTTCTGAAATTCCATGATTCAGAATTGTTTACGATGAAAATATGAATTTGTAAGCAGGAGAAAAAAAAAATGTCACGTTTATACGCAGTGACCCAAACTCACGCGAGATTCGCATACAAAAATAAAAACAACAGAGACAAATGTTCACCCCAAAAATATCGAATTGTTTTCCTTTTGCCTTCGCAGCACGAATTCTCGGGAATACAAACAGAGGGAAAAAATTTACTTCGATGTTTTCATTCGCAGGTTTTTTATTATTTTTTTTTTATTTTTTATTTTTTCGTCTACTCGCTCAATGGCTCTCCAGACAAAAATGAAGGGACCCGCATCCCAAACAAATAAATTTTAGACACAAAAGCTCTATCGTTTAACTTTTGTCTCGTAAGAAAAGACAGACGACTCGAGAAACGAAAACTAATTTTGACTCCATCAAGCTTACGCTGCTTTCCCAACCGTTTATGCTTTTTCTTTCTCAGCTTTCAGAATCCACATTGTCTTTACATTTTCCGCAATGCACAGGGAAAACGAAGGAACAGTTGAGTGTCCACAAATTTTATAAAATACTTTGTGTTAAAAGGTTTTTGTTGCATTTTAATAGAGAAAAAGAAATTTTGAGTAAATTTAATTGACATTATTTCATTCATTTCATTCAATTTGATCAGAATTTAAAAAATTTCTTTTCGATTCTGCTTTGCTGAGGTTTTCACTATTTATTTGTAATAATCTCATTAGTTCAAGAAAAAAAAAACGTTCAAAGCCTGACATCTGATCAGAATTTACATTGAATTTTAATGAATCAATTAATTAATTCCTTACACAATTAAACCCTTTAAACTTCATTAAAAGTTGGTACTTTTTTTTAAGGGATTAAACATTCCTTCATTTTTCGTACATTTTGTATTAAAAAAATCTCAATAATACCATTTTAACAAAAAAAAAAACATAAAAATGTTCGATCTGTCCATCATTAAATTGACGATATTTGAATGTTATAAATCGCAAATTTACTTTGCATTTTATTAATAATTAATTTCATTCATTCAAAAGAGGATCCACATGATTTTTCGACAGCAAATTAAATAAGAAGAAAACAATTTTATTTTTTACTTTAACAAAATAAAATTCAAGTCATATTTCCAGTTTGACATTTAAAAAAAATGTATCGATAAAATACTTTTGTGCTGTTGAATTATTAAGGATTGAAATGAGACTGAATGACCCATATTTGTATTTTAATAAAATTCGCTCCTTTTAACAGAATTCCTTTTGTGGAACTGAGTGGAAACTGAGAGAACGATGGAATAAGATGAAAGTTTGAAGCTTATGGCCCAGGTGAGAATATAGAGAGAATAAACAAGAGAAAGATAGTGACGAAGAAGGAGAGAATGGAAGAGAAGGAGAAAATGAGATGAAAGGCATGGAAATACTTAACGCGAAGACACCCTTAACGAAGTTCACACGCGTTTGGTTATCGATGCAAAATATATATTCCACTTTGTTCTATACATATTTACTCATTACTTTCAATGGAATATCTTGGCATACGAGAGTATGTTTCAGGCCGAAAAGCCTACTCAGCCAATCCGGTGCGATCCCTTTAAACATTTTCTGGAGCATATAAAATATTCAAATTTCGTTCGAAAACTTTCCAAGATCCTGTTAATATCGATACATTTTTGAAACTATAAAATATTTATGCACAGGCTTTAAGTAACTTTGCTCCAATTATTTCGTGACACCATTTTCTCAAAATTACTACAACATTTTATCAAAAGAGTTTGTTAAAACTTTTTGCAAAGATTTCGAAACAAAAAATGGGGGCTTCGAGATTTTTTAAATCGAGAGGAGTCAATTTTTTATCGACGAAATTGACCTCAAATCAAAATCGCAGAAAAACGTGGATTAATTATTTTTATTTATACCTCAAAATAAATTAATTCTAATTATTTGGTCGATAAATAAAAAATTTCAAAAGTTTGACATTTCGTGATCGATTTTTCTAAATATTTCCAATTAATTGCATTGAGCTTTTTGCAGTTGAAACTTTTTTTCTTATTTCTTGACAAGAATTATTAAAATAATTAAAAAAAAATAAAAAGAAAATTGACATGTGGGTTCAATTAAGAAAAAAATGTAAAGAGTTATTTTTATACGAAGAATGATTCATATTTCCTGTGAATAATTAACAATGATTTGTCTCTCGAGTTATTCATTGTTGACGAACTTAAGGATGACGAATTTGCGTTGCACAAAAGAAAATAAAAAAATAAAAAAAAACAAAAAAACAAAAAAAAAACATCGAACGATAATTGAGGGTCAACAGCTGCAACTCTAATTTTGTAGTTTCGAGGACGAAAAATGGTGTGTCATGTGAGTGTGCATCGCGACCGAGGGTTGGACATAAATGCAACTCACGTAACCGGAAGTTGAGGGTTTCGAAATAATGATTCCACATTCGCTTTTTCCCATACGACATGATATTTAAAAACAGCACGAAGCGCACAGTTGATATTTTTTTGCTTCGTTTCCCCTTCTCGTTCATCGAAAATACACTTTATTTTTCATGTACAACGAATTCTGGACGAAATTGTCCATTTTTCGAGTCCAATTGTTTTTATGGTGTTTATTATTATTATTATTTTTTATTATTATTTTTTTAAAGATTGATAAATGCATTTCAATCAAATTTAATGGTTTATAAACAATTCAAAGTAAGAAAAATTTGTTCTAAAGTTTCGAGAAAATTAAAAAAAAAAAAACCTTGAAATAATGAAATAAATTTAAATTCATTTGAATTCCGTTTCAAAAAACAAAGCGAAAGTTCTTTGAGTAAATAATTGAAAATTGAATAGTAAGCAATATCATTTTTCCTTCGATTTTTCATGTTTCTTGAGACGTTTTTTTTTTTTTTCAAACCGTTTATTTCTTTGTTTATTTAGTACGGTCCGAAGTAATTTAATACGATTCGCTTGATTTCCTATCGTTGAAATTTTATTGACATAGCGATCTCCCAAAGGTAAGGGTTTTGTCGATTGTGCATGTTACATTACAGCAGGATACGTTGTACTTTCGAAGGATTCTTGTGTACATAACTCGTCACCCTTTTTTTTCCACCGGAAGACTTTTTTTATTTGTAGAATTTATGTGACGAAGAAAATACTATTTTTGTGTTTCATACATTTACATTTATTTGTGTATGGCTCAATCGCAAACTGGTAAAACGCAGCATCCAAAATCATCAGGTTTTTATTTTACCCTCTCGTTCTTCCTCCTTTTTTTTCTTTCGTACTATTTTTTCTTTTTTTTTTTTACCTTCCGATTATTTCTTTTTGTTTATGCCTCGATTTTATTCTTATTTTTTTTTGTTTTTCCACACGTTTCATGCCAATGTTTTTTTTTATATTTCTGTTTAATGGGTTTAATGCATTTCTTTAATATTTTGCGCTACTCTAGGCTCCTTGTTTATTTTCTTATATTTTTGTATTTTTATTTTTGCTTTATATTCTTGTTTCTTATTTTTTTAATAATATTTTTCGGATTTCTATGAGATCATGTAATTTTCCTATGTTTTCATCTTTTGAACTTTGGCCTGCCGGGGAATAATAAATTTAATCAATCAATCAATCAATCAATCAATCTCTCTTTCTTTCTTTTTCTTTCTCTCTCTCTCTGTCTCTCTTTCTCTCTCTTTCTCTCTCTTTCTCTCTCTATTTTTTCTCTCTCTCTCTCTTTTTCTATCTCTCTATTCCTTTGGTGGTTGTTCGTATCTTTCCGGTGAGCTTCCGGTTGAGAAGCTCTTACCGACCCATGAATATCTTAGCCCACATAAATCAGACTAGGGACATATATAAAATTCGTATTTCCCAAGTATAAAGCTACTCGAGTTTTCGCGCAGCACGTTTCGAGTGTGCACGTGACACGCAACCTGCTTATTTCCGCGATGGAAAAGGAATATATAAACTAAGGCGGGGGGGGGGCCTCGCATAAACTCGAAACTCCTCGAAACACGACAATCTACGACTGTGTGGGTTTAACCACGATTTTCATGACAAAAATGTACACTATTCCCCCTTCACTTGCCCGCCCTCTTTCCGCCCTCGCGTCTCACAATTCTATTTCATTTTATTTCCTCTTAATAATTTATATTTGTATTTTTTTTCTTTCAAACAAGGACGAAATTTGCGATCGCAAGAAAATGATGATTCGGAGCTATCACTTCTCATTATTTTGTATTTTTCGATCAAACTCATTCAAAGCTGCGGCTTCATTTTAAGCCAATTTCATTCCGTCATTAACAAAGCCAACGATACATTAGGCTCATCAACAATTTGTATTAAATATCACGATATATTAGCACCAGTGGAATAATCCACTGCATATTTCTCCTCCTCCTGGTGCATTTGCAAGGACTGTATTATAATGAAAATGTTTCATCGATAAACAATGATCAGGTGCATTAACGCTAATACCTGTACTCAGGATATTGCTGCTGCTGCTGCTGCTGTTGCGTTTCAGTTCAGATTACATCCTTTCAACGCTGCAATGCAAATTTACATATCGATCCTTTGTTTAGGATACGTGTGAGAAAAGCCCAATATTCCTGATCGTTCAAATATATAAATAATGAAATAACATTAATTGATGGATTGTTGTAAAAATTTGTTCAAATTTGTTTAGTAAATTTCAGGAAATAATTGTTTTTTTAATCGATTTTTTTTAAATGATTGCAAAGAAATTATTTATGATTTATTAAAAATGGAAATTTCACTGATTGGAAGAATGGAAAAGAATTTGCAACGACAATTAAAAGTAAATAAAAAATTAATACAATCGCATTAATAACGGGTTGCTGCAAAAAAGGATTTAAATTTATTTCGAAAATTTCACGAAATATTTGTTTTTTTTATAGATTTCTGAAAAATAATTGCAAAGAAATCATTTATGACTTATTCAAAATGAAAATTTGTCTGCTTGGAAGAATGGAAAAGGATTTGTAAGAACAATTAAAAGTAAATAAAAATAAATACAATCGCATTGATAACGGATTGCTGCAAAAAAGGATTTTAATTTATTTCGAAAATTCACGAAATACTTGTTCTTTTATAGATTTTTTTGAAAATGACAGCAAAAAAATCATTTATGACTTATTCGAAATGGAAATTTCTCTGATTGGAAGAATGGAAAAGGATTTACAACAACAATAAAAAATAAATAACGAAAAAAAAAAAAAATCTAGGGTTTAGCTTCACGTAAATCTTGTGCAGCATATGACGAGACATGTGATTTGACAGACACGTGTCTCTCGTTACGTATTCGCTCACGAATCATTCCATTTACCAACTTTTTCCATACTACGGCTAGTTATTTGCGAGCCAAAATAACGATCGATTTTGTATCATTTTCCACATCCTTCCATCACGTTCGCGTCTGCCATGAAATTTCTATAGTTATATACAAATTCTATAAATGGCTCCGTAAAAGCAGAAAAATTTTCAACTTTTCTCGTCATTTCATATTCGTCAGATTTTTTACGGACCAATACTCCCGTTTCTCGTGACACATCGAAGGAAAAATACATGCGTCTCGCCAAAAAAAAGTTCGGGATAACGAGACGTGGCTAATACTCATTTTTCCAATTTTCTCGACAGGGTAGAAATTTTGAAATCTCAACACTTCAAATCCTACGATGTTGTTTTTTTATCAACATTTTTCGGTGCTCAATCCGCAATTTTTAAGCGATTTTGATGTAACAGCGCTTATTTTGTTCTTAAAAAAATTCTCTACAAATCCACTTCATTGATTTTATCCTGAGTACCATCGTCACAGTGTTTTTTCGGTTGTTTAAATGTGAAAGAAAAACTATTTTATAAACAAATGGCTGTGGTCTCTAAATGATGAAGCCTAGAAAAATATCAAGGTCGGGAGTTTGAAGAGAATTTTTTGAGGAACAAAATAAGCGGTCGTACATCAAAATCGATTGAAAAATATGGATTTTATTTCCAAAAATGTCAATAAAACCATGAAATTTTGAATTTAATAGTTAATGCTTCCTCAAATCTATCGTAATAAATATTTTCTTAAATCAATATGACATTCTACATATTTATAGAGGTAAGGGACTCCGAAAAATTATTCGGGGTCAAAATGACCCAGTGTGTAAACAAAATGTTAAAGTAATAAGAAAATGGGGAAAAAAAATACTGACGTTGTTTTGCCCCCGAAAAAAAACAATAATGATTAGTTGTTAATATCATGAGGTCAAGAAAATATTTAGATCGTTACACAATAAACATTTCTTCATCATGCACGTAGATTCGTGAGTTTTGTCGTTCGTGCGTGGTCCGGACATGGAAGTATTAGAGGTTGCGGGAAAAGTTGTGATGCGGATGAGATTAACGTTAGTTTTTCTCGTATATACTTCCGCGGTTTTTCGACATCGGACTCCGTCGAATTAACTTCGATGCGAACGTCTAGTCACGCGAATTTCAGGAACTCGTAATTACTGGACGTCGATCGCAGCCCACGAAGCGCCTCGAAGGTTGTCGGTTCGAATCCTGTAGTTTTTCATCATCCCATTTCAAGAGTTTTGGTACAAGTCATACAACGTAATGCTTCAGTTTATCTTTAGGGAGAATCAGGGAATGAAATTCTATTGTTTTCAAGCAAAGCGCTAACTTCACACAACAAAATTTCGTACAAAAATTACATGATTACTGAAAAATTGATCGTTTTCATTGACAAAAAAATGAATAATTAATAAACGATGCAGAAGAATCATTTAATTTTCTGGTGGCACAATTGTCATGATATTTTCAGTAGTTTGACAGTTTTTTATAACCTTTTTTACATTTTTTCGTATTGTTTAATGCACATAACTGAAGTTTAGGGACAGCGTAGGCACGTCTCTGTGTTAAAAAGTGACTTTTCATTTGATAATTTTGTGGAAACGGTGTAGACAATCGTTTTGAAACTTGGAGGACATATTGAGGCCAAATCAAAGAACGTACTGTAGAAATTTGAATAAAATGGTTGCATTTCGTCCCTTGTACCGAAACTCCTTAAGCCGAGTCGTCCATTTATTTTTGTCACAGTCTTCAGATTATCTCATAGGCTTGATTCCTCTCGTCCGCATGATTGCCACCCTTTCGTCCGACCAATTTTCATTTGACTGGTGTAAATAACGATGAAGAAATCGTTGACTCATGGACCATGATGGATTCCATGGGAATGGCGTCTCAAATGGTTTGTCCAAGTGGCCAACACAAAATCGTTTCCAATCGATGAGCTTAGCAGTGATTGATAGTTCGTTTAATTCTGACCAAAGCAGGAAGCCCATGCCAGGGTCCTGTCCTGATGAAATTGCCTAATATTTGATATTTTATTATGCCTTTCCTCATCTCGTCCGCAATTGACCTAAATCCTTCCATGAACTTTTATTTTTTCTAGTTCCCTAATCGACACACAAACGTTTTTCTATATTATTATTATTAACATTTGTTGGAATTTTATGTTCTTCTCGTACATTTGCTCGAATCCCCGTTTGCTCGAAAGTCTTTGTCGAGAACAAAAAACAGACTCCACCCACGCACTAATTATACATCCTTCGCCGAAAAACGGTATCAGGTTTTTTGTCATTCCTCTTGAAAGGTATATCCAGCCGAGGACTTTTGTCAACGAGGATGATCCTCGAGATTCGAGGGTAAACGCATGTCAAAGGACAATACGTTTACGCGGTTGGTTTTTGTCATGGGTATACAAATGCGGCGAGAGAGAAAAACGTAGTTAGTTGTCTATGAAGTGATTATGTGAATTCACTTGGGAAAAGCCCCCCGAAAGCCTATTACATTGAGAAGACACGAGACCCATTTCACGACAGATCGAAAGTATTTTTTTTATTTTTCATTCTTTTTGTCGTTTCACTACTTGGCGAATGCTACCGACCATTTCCCTCAAAATGTTGTATAACCCCCGACAACACGAGGCTCTTTTTTTCGCCTCCTTTGTTATTTATTTATTTATTTTTTTACCTTTTTTCAACTTGTACCAATGTCCCGAGGATATGGATTCTCGGATTTCTCGCTACGGATTCTCTCGTTTCCCTCTCGTTATCCGTTTGTCATTTCGTTCTCCGTTCTCGACTCTCGCCCTCCAATTACTTACACAAACATCGACGACATACTATCCTCTGTTCCCTCGTGCCACGTGCTTTATTCTTTTTTTTTATTTCTTTTTTTTACATTTACTATTGAAATCCTCTTACGACATTCCTCGAAATCTCTTCATTATATTTTTCAACTAACGACCAGCTTTAAACTTTGCTCTGTTTCACTATAAATAATCGAGCGTTGCTTATTTGGGAGATTTTTCATTTCCAACGTTTTTCCAACATTTTAACTTGACTTGCAGCTTTTATAACGATCTTCAGAGCATTTGGGATTCGGGGGCTCACGGATTTTGTCAAACTAATGAAAAATCTTCGTTTGTTGATGAAAATTGATGATGAATTGTTGTCTCGTAGGCAAAGTGGATTTTACAAACAGGAGGAAGAAAAAAAGTCACATCAAGTTTGAAAAAGTTTTTGGGAAGAATGTCACAAAGTCTTAATTAAAATCCTCTGCTCGATAAAACATCTGATCCAATTAATTCATTCGATAAGTTAAGAAGTTTTGGTACAAGTCGTACAATGTCATGGTTCAGCTTATCTTCAGGGAGAATCAGGGGAGAAAATTTCATTGTTCTCGAGCAAAGCGCCAACTTCACACAACAAAATTTCGTATAAAAATTACATGATTACTGAAAAATTGATCGTTTTCATTGACAAAAAAATGAATAATTAATAAACGATGTAGACGAATTATTTCATTTTCTGGTGGCATAATTGTCATGATATTTTCAGTGGTTTGACAGTTTTTTATAACCTTTTTTACATTTTTTCGTATTGTTTAATGCACATAACTGAAGTTTAGGGAAAGCGTAGGCACGTCTCTGTGTTAAAAAGTGACATTTCATTTGAGAATTTCGTGAAAACGGCGTAGACAATCGTTTTGAAACCTGGGGGACATATTGAGGAAAAGTCAAAGAACGTACTGTAGAAATTTGAATAAAATGTCAAAATTTCGTAACGCGTACCAAAACTCCTTAATAACCTTGAATCCAAGGTAGACAGAATGTTTTATTTGTTATAAATAGAGATTCAACATACTCGGTGCCGAATTACCTTCGTTCGTTGTAAACGCGTACTCGCTGTACAATTTTGATCGTTACGCCGTTAGCTCGTGGGTGGGGCAATGCTTCGAAGCTCCGTTAAAAGTATCGCGAGAGGTGATTTTCCACATTGCGTGTTTCGAGCCAGCATTTCATACACTTTTTCACTCTTCTATTTATTTTTTCATATCCATCTTTTATCGTTTTTTTTCTTCCTATTTTGTCCTATCTCTCTCGGTGTTTCTCTTATTCTATCTGTTATTTCATGAAACATAAGAGATCTCCCGGATGCTGGCTGACGCGGTTGATGCCAACGAGAAACGTGTGAACAGTCAGCCTGTATTTTGCCCCCATCTAGTTTTCCTGTCTTTTACTTCGTTCATACAGCAACCATTTCAATCCACCAAAGTTTTCGCCTCTGGCTAGTTCACTCAAATGCTTCAGCAAAATCCTCTATTGAGAAATGAGAGGAAAATAAAGAAAGACAGAGAGAGAAAGAGAGAAAGAGAGAGAAAGAGAGAAAGAGAGAGAAAGAGAGAGAGAGAAAAAGAGAGAGTGAACGAGGAAAATTCTGAGCTTTTCTCTTGCCCTTGTCTCATCTCGTACATGCGGAAATATTGAAACTCTGTGCGGTCTATATACGATCTTTACCCTTCGGCACACTTCACTTCGAAACTTGTAATATGTTCCTCCATCGAGTTGAGCTTTCCTCTTGGAAAATCCTTTACTCTGCTTTGTGTCTCTCGCTCCCGTGACACTTCAATATCGATATGAACGATTTTTCATTTCATCACATATCCTGTGAATGAAAGAGAGACTAAAAAACCATTGTTTCGATTTCTTGAGTGATGAGGTTTCGTTCAAACCTAAATTTTGATTCGACAATAAATTTTACTTCTCAAAATATCTTCGGAGTAGAAAATTCACAAAAACTTGCTTGATTTACATGATTTTTTTCAATTTTTATCAATTAAATCTGATAATCGGTTCGATTTTTTGATTAATTTGTGCAAAAATGCCCATTTTTCAACTATTTTCAGAAAAAAATAGGTTCCTTTTTCGTTTTTACTTTGAGATTAAAGAAAGAAGTTAAACAAACTAAATTCATTTTGTTGGCCGAAAAAATGGTCCATTTAACTTTTTTTTTGTTGAATCGCGGATCTGCATAATTTGATTGACCAAAAAATAGTTAATTTAGCAAAAAAATAGTTGAACTGACCATTTTTTTGTCCCACAACAAGAATTTTGTTCGTTCAACGAACTTTTTTTTCTCAGTGTAAAATATTTTCTGCAAACCTGTGAGCCTCATTTGGTTAATTTTTCAGGTTCGTTACTCTCCACACATTAAAAGATATATGACAAAAATGTGTGTTTCTGGAGTAGGGTCGCAGTCTACGTGTGTTAACTATGCCTTTGGAAGCTCGAGCCACTTATACGATCCTCGAAAATTTATGGTAAATGTGGTTAACCACATCAAACGCAATATGTCCGGTCTAACAAACTCACTCGTGAGATAAAGAGAGAGAGAGAGAGAGAGAGAGAGAGAGAGAGAGAGAGAGAGAGAAATATATAGGTCGCTTTGGTATCAAAGTGCTCAAAAGCGAGGTAAGTTACACACTTGGTTCGCGATAGGAGAAAACAGTGGAAAGTGAAAGGAGAGGTTAATGTTGAAAGGCACTGAGCAGAAAAGGATAAACATTCTGAAGGTATACACAATGTCCTCAAAGTCCCCGTCTAAGCTTTACAAGAAAGGGAGAGATTACAAAATTCAATCTATTTTGCTGTGTTTTGAAGATATGATAATAATTGATTAAGGCCTTAGGCCATTTTAGAGGTCGAAAAAAAAATAGGCTTTTTAGGGATTTTTTTTCAGAGATACTACAAAATTAATCGAGATTACAAAAATAGGATTTTATCATACATATCAGTGACTGTTTACAATAATTTTTTTGAAGCGATTTATTTCAAAGTGGCGACTGTGCAGCGTTTTCGCGATGACGTCTCCGTTTTTTCAGGCTCCACGGCCGGACTAACAGCTCCTGTAATTTTTTTATCATAATGAGCCGATGAATTTTTTTCGATTATATATAATAACTGCTACAGAAGTACGTAGGATTTTTGCGATACATTGAGTTTTGGCCAAATGGCGCACTTCTAAAGTGGAAAGTGATAAATTTGCCTAAGAAATCGTCAGACAATTGTTAATAACAAATGAACAATGCAATATGAAGAAAAAATCCTACGTACTTCCGTAGACAATGTATTTTCAAAGATATATTCAAAATTTCAAGTCAATCGGTTGAAAATTGTCTGAGTTATGAGTCCGGCCAACTTAAAAAATGCAGTTTTGAGATAAACGCGTTTGAAGTTTCGAGTAGTTCGCTGCGGATCCTCCGGTCTTGTACTAAAATTCGAAAACCGAGTACTCAGAGGTATTTTCCGGCCACAATCTTTTGGGACATCATTTTTGAGGTCCTAAGAGACCATTTAAAACAAAAAAAATAAAAATCTGCGATGAACAACTGTGACAGCTGTCAAACTAGCACGTCTTCATTCTGCACTTCCTACTGTTTCTTCTCCCGATCTTCCGACTCAATTGGTCAAACCAAATGAACCAAAAT
The DNA here is from genome assembly GCA_013761285.1 of Campoletis sonorensis. NCBI lineage: Eukaryota > Metazoa > Arthropoda > Insecta > Hymenoptera > Ichneumonidae > Campoletis > Campoletis sonorensis. The sequence goes on along the minus strand of JACEOJ010010024.1, from coordinate 2,470 downwards.
CTAAAAACTCACCTAAACTTCTCGTCCGACATTTGGGACATCCTGTATGCTTCATAGAGTGTTGCTTCAGAAAACAGAGAATTTGAGGAGTAACGGTTGTAAAGTGCGATGGAGCAACATGTGTGCCTATCCATTGAGTCCACCACATCAAAAGCTCACTTGGTAGAATCTCTTGTGTGTCTCAACTCTAAAGCACTGTGCGGACTACTACCCGAAGCTGAAAAGCATATTTGTCACATAGGATGACCATTATCGGAGTTCATTATGCGCGAGCTCTTCCGTAAGATGATCTTCAATAAAGTTGAGGTTGTGTCTCAACCCTTGGAGCGGATAGCATCTCATTTCCCGCTCGAGTATGATATACCAAAACCTTCTAGCAAAACGTCGCCCTCTGGTGGACATTTTCTTGCCTCTTGTATCTCGTTACTCATAACATAAAACCCGATTCCTCTCTTTGATCACGAATTAACCATGGGCTGTTCCAATTAAAACCTAAAAAAATCTACCACCTTAATCATTTTATCATTTATTATGTTTAGAAACTAAAAAATAATAACAATCCTCCTTAAAAACCATAATAATTAGGTTGTTGATGATGATAATAATAATAATAATAATAATAATAATAATAATAATAATAATAATAATAATAATAATAATAATAATAATAATAATGACTCAAAGTTATTATGACAATAATATGATTCATACAATTGTCAAGGATTTGAAGCAGACTGCATCATATTTAGCCACATCATTATCGAAAATTATTGCGGTGACCGCATGATGGTGTAACGTACATTTTCACTGTCCATGCCCTTTCAGCGGAAAACCGTCGAGCAAAGCAAATGAATTTTCTAGACTGTGACATAACTTTTCATGTGCATTTTGGGGACATAGAAGCGCAGGAAATTAATGTTTCGAGTGCACAGAATCGATCATCGTGTGTTACTAACAAGTGGTTTACTTTCGAGGCTGTAATTGGCAGTAGTTTAGAATGTGTTCATCAAAAATTGGAACGAGATGTCCGGCTTCTGGTCTTTTTTCGTGGTTTACCCTCTTTTTTTGTTGTTTTAATTGAAATTACCAACGTATACAGTGAGACGTTTTTTGTCGATTGAAAATTCCATTTTATCGAGATTTTTAGTGATTTTGTGTCAAGTTTTCTGTCCAGGTTTCGTAGAGAAACTTTGAAAAAGTTATTCCGGAAACGTAGGGTTCGGACAATTGGCCAACCATCAAGACTTTCTGGTTGACGGATTAGTTACAAAATTTGATAATTTCCATATCAAAGATGAATGCAATCGTGATCAGAAGGTTCGAGACAATGATTTGAACTCAATGATCTCCTTGCCTCGAAAATTGATGTATTTATTTTGAAGAATGGTGCCCATCATGGATGGGTTCCTAGAAATCATAAAATAGTACCATTAGTTTGAAAATTTGATATTCTCCAATTCAAAAATGAGTGCAATCGTAATCAGAAGGTTCGAGACAATGATTTGAAGTCAATGATCTCCTTGCCTCAAGAATTGATGTATTTATTTTGAAGAATGGGGCCCATCATGGATGGGTTCCTAGAAATCATAAAATAATACCATTAGTTTCAAAATTTGATATTCTCCAATTAAAAAATGAGTGCAATCGTAATCAAAAGGTTCGAGACAATGATTTGAACTCAATGATTCCCTTGCCTCGAAAATTGATGTATTTATTTTGAGGAATGGTGCCCATCATGGATGTGTTCCTAGAAAATCATAAAATAGTACGATCCACCGCATCGTTCATTATTCAGTTATTCAAAGAAGGGCAAACTTGTGAAAAATGAAGAAAAAAAGCAAATAGTTCCGTTGGTTGGTTGGAGTACAAAGGTTTTCCCACCAGACGCAGTAGGAAACGAGTTTCGTGTCATCCGGCCACGCGTTTACATTCGACTATTTTGCAGTTACGGGTTATTAGAGAAGGGATCGAACAACGAGACGACTGCGGTTGCCGATAAATAATGAGCTTTTTTTTCCGTTTCGCTATGAACACATCGAAAAGGGAGGCAAGAGTACAGAGGAACCTGCAAAAGCCATACAGATCCTATGGCAGTTTTATGCTGTATGGGGTTGAGGGTTGTAACGCCATATGACGATGATGGCGTCCGGAATACGAACGGTCCCCCAAACATCATCCGTTGATGATCCTTCTATACGTAATTGTTGCAGTAATACGATGAAATCTGTGTGCTACAAAATGTGCTATTACTATTGTAATCGCTATCCAAGTATACACAGTGAATTCCAAGTTAAAATTTCCGAGAGTTACTCAGATCCAAAAAATCACAGGGTCCATTTTATTTTTTCGAAATATCATGATTTTGCTAATAATTCCCTGCGCAATTGATTCTAGAAGACATATTCCAAAATTTTTTGGGTTTGTTTGCTGAAAATATGATTTTGCAATCGATTCCTTACGCAATTGATTC
>JACEOJ010010022.1:0-17325 GCA_013761285.1 Campoletis sonorensis | reverse complement strand
GAATCAATTGCGTAAGGAATCGATTGCAAAATCATATTTTCAGCAAACAAACCCAAAAAATTTTGGAATATGTCTTCTAGAATCAATTGCGCAGGGAATTATTAGCAAAATCATGATATTTCGAAAAAATAAAATGGACCCTGTGATTTTTTGGATCTGAGTAACTCTCGGAAATTTTAACTTGGAATTCACTGTGTATACTTGGATAGCGATTACAATAGTAATAGCACATTTTGTAGCACACAGATTTCATCGTATTACTGCAACAATTACGTATAGAAGGATCATCAACGGATGATGTTTGGGGGACCGTTCGTATTCCGGACGCCATCATCGTCATATGGCGTTACAACCCTCAACCCCATACAGCATAAAACTGCCATAGGATCTGTATGGCTTTTGCAGGTTCCTCTGTACTCTTGCCTCCCTTTTCGATGTGTTCATAGCGAAACGGAAAAAAAAGCTCATTATTTATCGGCAACCGCAGTCGTCTCGTTGTTCGATCCCTTCTCTAATAACCCGTAACTGCAAAATAGTCGAATGTAAACGCGTGGCCGGATGACACGAAACTCGTTTCCTACTGCGTCTGGTGGGAAAACCTTTGTACTCCAACCAACCAACGGAACTATTTGCTTTTTTTCTTCATTTTTCACAAGTTTGCCCTTCTTTGAATAACTGAATAATGAACGATGCGGTGGATCGTACTATTTTATGATTTTCTAGGAACACATCCATGATGGGCACCATTCCTCAAAATAAATACATCAATTTTCGAGGCAAGGGAATCATTGAGTTCAAATCATTGTCTCGAACCTTTTGATTACGATTGCACTCATTTTTTAATTGGAGAATATCAAATTTTGAAACTAATGGTATTATTTTATGATTTCTAGGAACCCATCCATGATGGGCCCCATTCTTCAAAATAAATACATCAATTCTTGAGGCAAGGAGATCATTGACTTCAAATCATTGTCTCGAACCTTCTGATTACGATTGCACTCATTTTTGAATTGGAGAATATCAAATTTTCAAACTAATGGTACTATTTTATGATTTCTAGGAACCCATCCATGATGGGCACCATTCTTCAAAATAAATACATCAATTTTCGAGGCAAGGAGATCATTGAGTTCAAATCATTGTCTCGAACCTTCTGATCACGATTGCATTCATCTTTGATATGGAAATTATCAAATTTTGTAACTAATCCGTCAACCAGAAAGTCTTGATGGTTGGCCAATTGTCCGAACCCTACGTTTCCGGAATAACTTTTTCAAAGTTTCTCTACGAAACCTGGACAGAAAACTTGACACAAAATCACTAAAAATCTCGATAAAATGGAATTTTCAATCGACAAAAAACGTCTCACTGTATACGTTGGTAATTTCAATTAAAACAACAAAAAAAGAGGGTAAACCACGAAAAAAGACCAGAAGCCGGACATCTCGTTCCAATTTTTGATGAACACATTCTAAACTACTGCCAATTACAGCCTCGAAAGTAAACCACTTGTTAGTAACACACGATGATCGATTCTGTGCACTCGAAACATTAATTTCCTGCGCTTCTATGTCCCCAAAATGCACATGAAAAGTTATGTCACAGTCTAGAAAATTCATTTGCTTTGCTCGACGGTTTTCCGCTGAAAGGGCATGGACAGTGAAAATGTACGTTACACCATCATGCGGTCACCGCAATAATTTTCGATAATGATGTGGCTAAATATGATGCAGTCTGCTTCAAATCCTTGACAATTGTATGAATCATATTATTGTCATAATAACTTTGAGTCATTATTATTATTATTATTATTATTATTATTATTATTATTATTATTATTATTATTATTATTATTATTATTATTATTATCATCATCAACAACCTAATTATTATGGTTTTTAAGGAGGATTGTTATTATTTTTTAGTTTCTAAACATAATAAATGATAAAATGATTAAGGTGGTAGATTTTTTTAGGTTTTAATTGGAACAGCCCATGGTTAATTCGTGATCAAAGAGAGGAATCGGGTTTTATGTTATGAGTAACGAGATACAAGAGGCAAGAAAATGTCCACCAGAGGGCGACGTTTTGCTAGAAGGTTTTGGTATATCATACTCGAGCGGGAAATGAGATGCTATCCGCTCCAAGGGTTGAGACACAACCTCAACTTTATTGAAGATCATCTTACGGAAGAGCTCGCGCATAATGAACTCCGATAATGGTCATCCTATGTGACAAATATGCTTTTCAGCTTCGGGTAGTAGTCCGCACAGTGCTTTAGAGTTGAGACACACAAGAGATTCTACCAAGTGAGCTTTTGATGTGGTGGACTCAATGGATAGGCACACATGTTGCTCCATCGCACTTTACAACCGTTACTCCTCAAATTCTCTGTTTTCTGAAGCAACACTCTATGAAGCATACAGGATGTCCCAAATGTCGGACGAGAAGTTTAGGTGAGTTTTTAGATTTTGGTTCATTTGGTTTGACCAATTGAGTCGGAAGATCGGGAGAAGAAACAGTAGGAAGTGCAGAATGAAGACGTGCTAGTTTGACAGCTGTCACAGTTGTTCATCGCAGATTTTTATTTTTTTTGTTTTAAATGGTCTCTTAGGACCTCAAAAATGATGTCCCAAAAGATTGTGGCCGGAAAATACCTCTGAGTACTCGGTTTTCGAATTTTAGTACAAGACCGGAGGATCCGCAGCGAACTACTCGAAACTTCAAACGCGTTTATCTCAAAACTGCATTTTTTAAGTTGGCCGGACTCATAACTCAGACAATTTTCAACCGATTGACTTGAAATTTTGAATATATCTTTGAAAATACATTGTCTACGGAAGTACGTAGGATTTTTTCTTCATATTGCATTGTTCATTTGTTATTAACAATTGTCTGACGATTTCTTAGGCAAATTTATCACTTTCCACTTTAGAAGTGCGCCATTTGGCCAAAACTCAATGTATCGCAAAAATCCTACGTACTTCTGTAGCAGTTATTATATATAATCGAAAAAAATTCATCGGCTCATTATGATAAAAAAATTACAGGAGCTGTTAGTCCGGCCGTGGAGCCTGAAAAAACGGAGACGTCATCGCGAAAACGCTGCACAGTCGCCACTTTGAAATAAATCGCTTCAAAAAAATTATTGTAAACAGTCACTGATATGTATGATAAAATCCTATTTTTGTAATCTCGATTAATTTTGTAGTATCTCTGAAAAAAAATCCCTAAAAAGCCTATTTTTTTTTCGACCTCTAAAATGGCCTAAGGCCTTAATCAATTATTATCATATCTTCAAAACACAGCAAAATAGATTGAATTTTGTAATCTCTCCCTTTCTTGTAAAGCTTAGACGGGGACTTTGAGGACATTGTGTATACCTTCAGAATGTTTATCCTTTTCTGCTCAGTGCCTTTCAACATTAACCTCTCCTTTCACTTTCCACTGTTTTCTCCTATCGCGAACCAAGTGTGTAACTTACCTCGCTTTTGAGCACTTTGATACCAAAGCGACCTATATATTTCTCTCTCTCTCTCTCTCTCTCTCTCTCTCTCTCTCTCTCTCTCTCTTTATCTCACGAGTGAGTTTGTTAGACCGGACATATTGCGTTTGATGTGGTTAACCACATTTACCATAAATTTTCGAGGATCGTATAAGTGGCTCGAGCTTCCAAAGGCATAGTTAACACACGTAGACTGCGACCCTACTCCAGAAACACACATTTTTGTCATATATCTTTTAATGTGTGGAGAGTAACGAACCTGAAAAATTAACCAAATGAGGCTCACAGGTTTGCAGAAAATATTTTACACTGAGAAAAAAAAGTTCGTTGAACGAACAAAATTCTTGTTGTGGGACAAAAAAATGGTCAGTTCAACTATTTTTTTGCTAAATTAACTATTTTTTGGTCAATCAAATTATGCAGATCCGCGATTCAACAAAAAAAAAGTTAAATGGACCATTTTTTCGGCCAACAAAATGAATTTAGTTTGTTTAACTTCTTTCTTTAATCTCAAAGTAAAAACGAAAAAGGAACCTATTTTTTTCTGAAAATAGTTGAAAAATGGGCATTTTTGCACAAATTAATCAAAAAATCGAACCGATTATCAGATTTAATTGATAAAAATTGAAAAAAATCATGTAAATCAAGCAAGTTTTTGTGAATTTTCTACTCCGAAGATATTTTGAGAAGTAAAATTTATTGTCGAATCAAAATTTAGGTTTGAACGAAACCTCATCACTCAAGAAATCGAAACAATGGTTTTTTAGTCTCTCTTTCATTCACAGGATATGTGATGAAATGAAAAATCGTTCATATCGATATTGAAGTGTCACGGGAGCGAGAGACACAAAGCAGAGTAAAGGATTTTCCAAGAGGAAAGCTCAACTCGATGGAGGAACATATTACAAGTTTCGAAGTGAAGTGTGCCGAAGGGTAAAGATCGTATATAGACCGCACAGAGTTTCAATATTTCCGCATGTACGAGATGAGACAAGGGCAAGAGAAAAGCTCAGAATTTTCCTCGTTCACTCTCTCTTTTTCTCTCTCTCTCTTTCTCTCTCTTTCTCTCTTTCTCTCTCTTTCTCTCTTTCTCTCTCTGTCTTTCTTTATTTTCCTCTCATTTCTCAATAGAGGATTTTGCTGAAGCATTTGAGTGAACTAGCCAGAGGCGAAAACTTTGGTGGATTGAAATGGTTGCTGTATGAACGAAGTAAAAGACAGGAAAACTAGATGGGGGCAAAATACAGGCTGACTGTTCACACGTTTCTCGTTGGCATCAACCGCGTCAGCCAGCATCCGGGAGATCTCTTATGTTTCATGAAATAACAGATAGAATAAGAGAAACACCGAGAGAGATAGGACAAAATAGGAAGAAAAAAAACGATAAAAGATGGATATGAAAAAATAAATAGAAGAGTGAAAAAGTGTATGAAATGCTGGCTCGAAACACGCAATGTGGAAAATCACCTCTCGCGATACTTTTAACGGAGCTTCGAAGCATTGCCCCACCCACGAGCTAACGGCGTAACGATCAAAATTGTACAGCGAGTACGCGTTTACAACGAACGAAGGTAATTCGGCACCGAGTATGTTGAATCTCTATTTATAACAAATAAAACATTCTGTCTACCTTGGATTCAAGGTTATTAAGGAGTTTTGGTACGCGTTACGAAATTTTGACATTTTATTCAAATTTCTACAGTACGTTCTTTGACTTTTCCTCAATATGTCCCCCAGGTTTCAAAACGATTGTCTACGCCGTTTTCACGAAATTCTCAAATGAAATGTCACTTTTTAACACAGAGACGTGCCTACGCTTTCCCTAAACTTCAGTTATGTGCATTAAACAATACGAAAAAATGTAAAAAAGGTTATAAAAAACTGTCAAACCACTGAAAATATCATGACAATTATGCCACCAGAAAATGAAATAATTCGTCTACATCGTTTATTAATTATTCATTTTTTTGTCAATGAAAACGATCAATTTTTCAGTAATCATGTAATTTTTATACGAAATTTTGTTGTGTGAAGTTGGCGCTTTGCTCGAGAACAATGAAATTTTCTCCCCTGATTCTCCCTGAAGATAAGCTGAACCATGACATTGTACGACTTGTACCAAAACTTCTTAACTTATCGAATGAATTAATTGGATCAGATGTTTTATCGAGCAGAGGATTTTAATTAAGACTTTGTGACATTCTTCCCAAAAACTTTTTCAAACTTGATGTGACTTTTTTTCTTCCTCCTGTTTGTAAAATCCACTTTGCCTACGAGACAACAATTCATCATCAATTTTCATCAACAAACGAAGATTTTTCATTAGTTTGACAAAATCCGTGAGCCCCCGAATCCCAAATGCTCTGAAGATCGTTATAAAAGCTGCAAGTCAAGTTAAAATGTTGGAAAAACGTTGGAAATGAAAAATCTCCCAAATAAGCAACGCTCGATTATTTATAGTGAAACAGAGCAAAGTTTAAAGCTGGTCGTTAGTTGAAAAATATAATGAAGAGATTTCGAGGAATGTCGTAAGAGGATTTCAATAGTAAATGTAAAAAAAAGAAATAAAAAAAAAGAATAAAGCACGTGGCACGAGGGAACAGAGGATAGTATGTCGTCGATGTTTGTGTAAGTAATTGGAGGGCGAGAGTCGAGAACGGAGAACGAAATGACAAACGGATAACGAGAGGGAAACGAGAGAATCCGTAGCGAGAAATCCGAGAATCCATATCCTCGGGACATTGGTACAAGTTGAAAAAAGGTAAAAAAATAAATAAATAAATAACAAAGGAGGCGAAAAAAAGAGCCTCGTGTTGTCGGGGGTTATACAACATTTTGAGGGAAATGGTCGGTAGCATTCGCCAAGTAGTGAAACGACAAAAAGAATGAAAAATAAAAAAAATACTTTCGATCTGTCGTGAAATGGGTCTCGTGTCTTCTCAATGTAATAGGCTTTCGGGGGGCTTTTCCCAAGTGAATTCACATAATCACTTCATAGACAACTAACTACGTTTTTCTCTCTCGCCGCATTTGTATACCCATGACAAAAACCAACCGCGTAAACGTATTGTCCTTTGACATGCGTTTACCCTCGAATCTCGAGGATCATCCTCGTTGACAAAAGTCCTCGGCTGGATATACCTTTCAAGAGGAATGACAAAAAACCTGATACCGTTTTTCGGCGAAGGATGTATAATTAGTGCGTGGGTGGAGTCTGTTTTTTGTTCTCGACAAAGACTTTCGAGCAAACGGGGATTCGAGCAAATGTACGAGAAGAACATAAAATTCCAACAAATGTTAATAATAATAATATAGAAAAACGTTTGTGTGTCGATTAGGGAACTAGAAAAAATAAAAGTTCATGGAAGGATTTAGGTCAATTGCGGACGAGATGAGGAAAGGCATAATAAAATATCAAATATTAGGCAATTTCATCAGGACAGGACCCTGGCATGGGCTTCCTGCTTTGGTCAGAATTAAACGAACTATCAATCACTGCTAAGCTCATCGATTGGAAACGATTTTGTGTTGGCCACTTGGACAAACCATTTGAGACGCCATTCCCATGGAATCCATCATGGTCCATGAGTCAACGATTTCTTCATCGTTATTTACACCAGTCAAATGAAAATTGGTCGGACGAAAGGGTGGCAATCATGCGGACGAGAGGAATCAAGCCTATGAGATAATCTGAAGACTGTGACAAAAATAAATGGACGACTCGGCTTAAGGAGTTTCGGTACAAGGGACGAAATGCAACCATTTTATTCAAATTTCTACAGTACGTTCTTTGATTTGGCCTCAATATGTCCTCCAAGTTTCAAAACGATTGTCTACACCGTTTCCACAAAATTATCAAATGAAAAGTCACTTTTTAACACAGAGACGTGCCTACGCTGTCCCTAAACTTCAGTTATGTGCATTAAACAATACGAAAAAATGTAAAAAAGGTTATAAAAAACTGTCAAACTACTGAAAATATCATGACAATTGTGCCACCAGAAAATTAAATGATTCTTCTGCATCGTTTATTAATTATTCATTTTTTTGTCAATGAAAACGATCAATTTTTCAGTAATCATGTAATTTTTGTACGAAATTTTGTTGTGTGAAGTTAGCGCTTTGCTTGAAAACAATAGAATTTCATTCCCTGATTCTCCCTAAAGATAAACTGAAGCATTACGTTGTATGACTTGTACCAAAACTCTTGAAATGGGATGATGAAAAACTACAGGATTCGAACCGACAACCTTCGAGGCGCTTCGTGGGCTGCGATCGACGTCCAGTAATTACGAGTTCCTGAAATTCGCGTGACTAGACGTTCGCATCGAAGTTAATTCGACGGAGTCCGATGTCGAAAAACCGCGGAAGTATATACGAGAAAAACTAACGTTAATCTCATCCGCATCACAACTTTTCCCGCAACCTCTAATACTTCCATGTCCGGACCACGCACGAACGACAAAACTCACGAATCTACGTGCATGATGAAGAAATGTTTATTGTGTAACGATCTAAATATTTTCTTGACCTCATGATATTAACAACTAATCATTATTGTTTTTTTTCGGGGGCAAAACAACGTCAGTATTTTTTTTCCCCATTTTCTTATTACTTTAACATTTTGTTTACACACTGGGTCATTTTGACCCCGAATAATTTTTCGGAGTCCCTTACCTCTATAAATATGTAGAATGTCATATTGATTTAAGAAAATATTTATTACGATAGATTTGAGGAAGCATTAACTATTAAATTCAAAATTTCATGGTTTTATTGACATTTTTGGAAATAAAATCCATATTTTTCAATCGATTTTGATGTACGACCGCTTATTTTGTTCCTCAAAAAATTCTCTTCAAACTCCCGACCTTGATATTTTTCTAGGCTTCATCATTTAGAGACCACAGCCATTTGTTTATAAAATAGTTTTTCTTTCACATTTAAACAACCGAAAAAACACTGTGACGATGGTACTCAGGATAAAATCAATGAAGTGGATTTGTAGAGAATTTTTTTAAGAACAAAATAAGCGCTGTTACATCAAAATCGCTTAAAAATTGCGGATTGAGCACCGAAAAATGTTGATAAAAAAACAACATCGTAGGATTTGAAGTGTTGAGATTTCAAAATTTCTACCCTGTCGAGAAAATTGGAAAAATGAGTATTAGCCACGTCTCGTTATCCCGAACTTTTTTTTGGCGAGACGCATGTATTTTTCCTTCGATGTGTCACGAGAAACGGGAGTATTGGTCCGTAAAAAATCTGACGAATATGAAATGACGAGAAAAGTTGAAAATTTTTCTGCTTTTACGGAGCCATTTATAGAATTTGTATATAACTATAGAAATTTCATGGCAGACGCGAACGTGATGGAAGGATGTGGAAAATGATACAAAATCGATCGTTATTTTGGCTCGCAAATAACTAGCCGTAGTATGGAAAAAGTTGGTAAATGGAATGATTCGTGAGCGAATACGTAACGAGAGACACGTGTCTGTCAAATCACATGTCTCGTCATATGCTGCACAAGATTTACGTGAAGCTAAACCCTAGATTTTTTTTTTTTTTCGTTATTTATTTTTTATTGTTGTTGTAAATCCTTTTCCATTCTTCCAATCAGAGAAATTTCCATTTCGAATAAGTCATAAATGATTTTTTTGCTGTCATTTTCAAAAAAATCTATAAAAGAACAAGTATTTCGTGAATTTTCGAAATAAATTAAAATCCTTTTTTGCAGCAATCCGTTATCAATGCGATTGTATTTATTTTTATTTACTTTTAATTGTTCTTACAAATCCTTTTCCATTCTTCCAAGCAGACAAATTTTCATTTTGAATAAGTCATAAATGATTTCTTTGCAATTATTTTTCAGAAATCTATAAAAAAAACAAATATTTCGTGAAATTTTCGAAATAAATTTAAATCCTTTTTTGCAGCAACCCGTTATTAATGCGATTGTATTAATTTTTTATTTACTTTTAATTGTCGTTGCAAATTCTTTTCCATTCTTCCAATCAGTGAAATTTCCATTTTTAATAAATCATAAATAATTTCTTTGCAATCATTTAAAAAAAATCGATTAAAAAAACAATTATTTCCTGAAATTTACTAAACAAATTTGAACAAATTTTTACAACAATCCATCAATTAATGTTATTTCATTATTTATATATTTGAACGATCAGGAATATTGGGCTTTTCTCACACGTATCCTAAACAAAGGATCGATATGTAAATTTGCATTGCAGCGTTGAAAGGATGTAATCTGAACTGAAACGCAACAGCAGCAGCAGCAGCAGCAATATCCTGAGTACAGGTATTAGCGTTAATGCACCTGATCATTGTTTATCGATGAAACATTTTCATTATAATACAGTCCTTGCAAATGCACCAGGAGGAGGAGAAATATGCAGTGGATTATTCCACTGGTGCTAATATATCGTGATATTTAATACAAATTGTTGATGAGCCTAATGTATCGTTGGCTTTGTTAATGACGGAATGAAATTGGCTTAAAATGAAGCCGCAGCTTTGAATGAGTTTGATCGAAAAATACAAAATAATGAGAAGTGATAGCTCCGAATCATCATTTTCTTGCGATCGCAAATTTCGTCCTTGTTTGAAAGAAAAAAAATACAAATATAAATTATTAAGAGGAAATAAAATGAAATAGAATTGTGAGACGCGAGGGCGGAAAGAGGGCGGGCAAGTGAAGGGGGAATAGTGTACATTTTTGTCATGAAAATCGTGGTTAAACCCACACAGTCGTAGATTGTCGTGTTTCGAGGAGTTTCGAGTTTATGCGAGGCCCCCCCCCCGCCTTAGTTTATATATTCCTTTTCCATCGCGGAAATAAGCAGGTTGCGTGTCACGTGCACACTCGAAACGTGCTGCGCGAAAACTCGAGTAGCTTTATACTTGGGAAATACGAATTTTATATATGTCCCTAGTCTGATTTATGTGGGCTAAGATATTCATGGGTCGGTAAGAGCTTCTCAACCGGAAGCTCACCGGAAAGATACGAACAACCACCAAAGGAATAGAGAGATAGAAAAAGAGAGAGAGAGAGAAAAAATAGAGAGAGAAAGAGAGAGAAAGAGAGAGAAAGAGAGACAGAGAGAGAGAGAAAGAAAAAGAAAGAAAGAGAGATTGATTGATTGATTGATTGATTGATTAAATTTATTATTCCCCGGCAGGCCAAAGTTCAAAAGATGAAAACATAGGAAAATTACATGATCTCATAGAAATCCGAAAAATATTATTAAAAAAATAAGAAACAAGAATATAAAGCAAAAATAAAAATACAAAAATATAAGAAAATAAACAAGGAGCCTAGAGTAGCGCAAAATATTAAAGAAATGCATTAAACCCATTAAACAGAAATATAAAAAAAAACATTGGCATGAAACGTGTGGAAAAACAAAAAAAAATAAGAATAAAATCGAGGCATAAACAAAAAGAAATAATCGGAAGGTAAAAAAAAAAAAGAAAAAATAGTACGAAAGAAAAAAAAGGAGGAAGAACGAGAGGGTAAAATAAAAACCTGATGATTTTGGATGCTGCGTTTTACCAGTTTGCGATTGAGCCATACACAAATAAATGTAAATGTATGAAACACAAAAATAGTATTTTCTTCGTCACATAAATTCTACAAATAAAAAAAGTCTTCCGGTGGAAAAAAAAGGGTGACGAGTTATGTACACAAGAATCCTTCGAAAGTACAACGTATCCTGCTGTAATGTAACATGCACAATCGACAAAACCCTTACCTTTGGGAGATCGCTATGTCAATAAAATTTCAACGATAGGAAATCAAGCGAATCGTATTAAATTACTTCGGACCGTACTAAATAAACAAAGAAATAAACGGTTTGAAAAAAAAAAAAAACGTCTCAAGAAACATGAAAAATCGAAGGAAAAATGATATTGCTTACTATTCAATTTTCAATTATTTACTCAAAGAACTTTCGCTTTGTTTTTTGAAACGGAATTCAAATGAATTTAAATTTATTTCATTATTTCAAGGTTTTTTTTTTTTTAATTTTCTCGAAACTTTAGAACAAATTTTTCTTACTTTGAATTGTTTATAAACCATTAAATTTGATTGAAATGCATTTATCAATCTTTAAAAAAATAATAATAAAAAATAATAATAATAATAAACACCATAAAAACAATTGGACTCGAAAAATGGACAATTTCGTCCAGAATTCGTTGTACATGAAAAATAAAGTGTATTTTCGATGAACGAGAAGGGGAAACGAAGCAAAAAAATATCAACTGTGCGCTTCGTGCTGTTTTTAAATATCATGTCGTATGGGAAAAAGCGAATGTGGAATCATTATTTCGAAACCCTCAACTTCCGGTTACGTGAGTTGCATTTATGTCCAACCCTCGGTCGCGATGCACACTCACATGACACACCATTTTTCGTCCTCGAAACTACAAAATTAGAGTTGCAGCTGTTGACCCTCAATTATCGTTCGATGTTTTTTTTTTGTTTTTTTGTTTTTTTTTATTTTTTTATTTTCTTTTGTGCAACGCAAATTCGTCATCCTTAAGTTCGTCAACAATGAATAACTCGAGAGACAAATCATTGTTAATTATTCACAGGAAATATGAATCATTCTTCGTATAAAAATAACTCTTTACATTTTTTTCTTAATTGAACCCACATGTCAATTTTCTTTTTATTTTTTTTTAATTATTTTAATAATTCTTGTCAAGAAATAAGAAAAAAAGTTTCAACTGCAAAAAGCTCAATGCAATTAATTGGAAATATTTAGAAAAATCGATCACGAAATGTCAAACTTTTGAAATTTTTTATTTATCGACCAAATAATTAGAATTAATTTATTTTGAGGTATAAATAAAAATAATTAATCCACGTTTTTCTGCGATTTTGATTTGAGGTCAATTTCGTCGATAAAAAATTGACTCCTCTCGATTTAAAAAATCTCGAAGCCCCCATTTTTTGTTTCGAAATCTTTGCAAAAAGTTTTAACAAACTCTTTTGATAAAATGTTGTAGTAATTTTGAGAAAATGGTGTCACGAAATAATTGGAGCAAAGTTACTTAAAGCCTGTGCATAAATATTTTATAGTTTCAAAAATGTATCGATATTAACAGGATCTTGGAAAGTTTTCGAACGAAATTTGAATATTTTATATGCTCCAGAAAATGTTTAAAGGGATCGCACCGGATTGGCTGAGTAGGCTTTTCGGCCTGAAACATACTCTCGTATGCCAAGATATTCCATTGAAAGTAATGAGTAAATATGTATAGAACAAAGTGGAATATATATTTTGCATCGATAACCAAACGCGTGTGAACTTCGTTAAGGGTGTCTTCGCGTTAAGTATTTCCATGCCTTTCATCTCATTTTCTCCTTCTCTTCCATTCTCTCCTTCTTCGTCACTATCTTTCTCTTGTTTATTCTCTCTATATTCTCACCTGGGCCATAAGCTTCAAACTTTCATCTTATTCCATCGTTCTCTCAGTTTCCACTCAGTTCCACAAAAGGAATTCTGTTAAAAGGAGCGAATTTTATTAAAATACAAATATGGGTCATTCAGTCTCATTTCAATCCTTAATAATTCAACAGCACAAAAGTATTTTATCGATACATTTTTTTTAAATGTCAAACTGGAAATATGACTTGAATTTTATTTTGTTAAAGTAAAAAATAAAATTGTTTTCTTCTTATTTAATTTGCTGTCGAAAAATCATGTGGATCCTCTTTTGAATGAATGAAATTAATTATTAATAAAATGCAAAGTAAATTTGCGATTTATAACATTCAAATATCGTCAATTTAATGATGGACAGATCGAACATTTTTATGTTTTTTTTTTTGTTAAAATGGTATTATTGAGATTTTTTTAATACAAAATGTACGAAAAATGAAGGAATGTTTAATCCCTTAAAAAAAAGTACCAACTTTTAATGAAGTTTAAAGGGTTTAATTGTGTAAGGAATTAATTAATTGATTCATTAAAATTCAATGTAAATTCTGATCAGATGTCAGGCTTTGAACGTTTTTTTTTTCTTGAACTAATGAGATTATTACAAATAAATAGTGAAAACCTCAGCAAAGCAGAATCGAAAAGAAATTTTTTAAATTCTGATCAAATTGAATGAAATGAATGAAATAATGTCAATTAAATTTACTCAAAATTTCTTTTTCTCTATTAAAATGCAACAAAAACCTTTTAACACAAAGTATTTTATAAAATTTGTGGACACTCAACTGTTCCTTCGTTTTCCCTGTGCATTGCGGAAAATGTAAAGACAATGTGGATTCTGAAAGCTGAGAAAGAAAAAGCATAAACGGTTGGGAAAGCAGCGTAAGCTTGATGGAGTCAAAATTAGTTTTCGTTTCTCGAGTCGTCTGTCTTTTCTTACGAGACAAAAGTTAAACGATAGAGCTTTTGTGTCTAAAATTTATTTGTTTGGGATGCGGGTCCCTTCATTTTTGTCTGGAGAGCCATTGAGCGAGTAGACGAAAAAATAAAAAATAAAAAAAAAATAATAAAAAACCTGCGAATGAAAACATCGAAGTAAATTTTTTCCCTCTGTTTGTATTCCCGAGAATTCGTGCTGCGAAGGCAAAAGGAAAACAATTCGATATTTTTGGGGTGAACATTTGTCTCTGTTGTTTTTATTTTTGTATGCGAATCTCGCGTGAGTTTGGGTCACTGCGTATAAACGTGACATTTTTTTTTTCTCCTGCTTACAAATTCATATTTTCATCGTAAACAATTCTGAATCATGGAATTTCAGAAAATAGAGTTTTTTTTTCTTTTTTTTTTCTCAAATCAACACACCCCCCCCCCCCCCCCCATCAAAAAAAGAAAAAAATAAAATTTCACGAATTCCAAATTCCCCTGATATTTTCTCCAGTCTTAATCATTCAGAAATCCCTTCGGTTCATCGATCTCTTAACATCAACAATTTATACGTTCCATGGAAAACAAACTTTGCCTCTGAACAAGACACCTTTTCACAGATTCGTGCACATCAGCCCAACTCTTACTTTGCACTATTTATGTCCAATGTTTTCTCCCAAATGTCGATAAATACTCTACACAAATCTTATGTTTCTTTCATCATCTGGCGGATTGGAAAATGCCAGAAAATCAGAGCCAAGTACAAAAAGTCTCGACTCGAGCTTTAAGTTCAAGGGTTCAAGATAAATGGATCCTCGTTCAACGAGTCGAATCTTTAGACTGAAATTTACGAACATCTTTCTCTTTGTATATATAGATATAAATATAGAGAAAGATGTTGGAAAATTTCTGTGTAGATAGGGCGTTCCAGGCCAAATCAGATGGTTTGGAATTTTTTTATTTTTCATTTCTTTAATTTTTTGATATTTTTTTAATATTCTGGAAAGAAGCGTTTCTGGTAAAGTTTGGAATTTTTTGATTTATGAAAATTGATCAAATTTGAACAAAAAAGTCACGTTTTTTTGGTTTTTTGTTCATAACTTTCTCAATCACGGTCCAAATTGACGTTTCTTCATTTTAGAAATTATTGTTTTTGGATGGCCTGAACAGAAAATATAGAAACCACGTATTTAAAGTGTTTCTGATAAAAAATTATAAAGATTTTTGAAACTAATCGAAAAATATCGAAAAAACATTGTTTTTATGCACGCCCCATAATCAGACCGGTTCCAAAAGTCGTTTAAAGAATATAAGTTTGTCAAAAAATTGAGGAAACTCTTTTGGAGTTTCCTCCATTTCCTCTCCATCCTGGAGAGGAAAAAATTGAGGAAAAAATGAGGAAAAAAAAAAAAACTAAAAAGAAAAAAGAAAGAGGAAAAAAAAAGGAAAAAAAAAAACAACAAAAAATTCATAATTTTCAAACCTTTCGATTTGGCCTGGAACGCCCAATATATTTCTATATATTTTTGGATAAAGATAGAAGGTGTTATTGCACAGTAGGAAGCTTTTCTTTATCCACCAGTTTGCATGCTGGTTGAGGAGAGACAGTACGATTGGAAGAGCCAAATTTACTCCCACGCAGACGATGAGTTAGACAGAAATAGGAAAACTCTCTCTCTCTCTCTCTCTCTCTCTCTCTCTCTCTCTCTCTCTCTCTTTCTCTCTCTCTCTCTTTCTTTCTCTCTCTTTCTCTCTCTCTCGATCGTACACACATCTGGCTTCCACATTACTAATGTAAATGGCTGAGTACACAGTTAATATTTAACGACTCGCTTTGCTTCGCAACCTCTTCGACTCTCCAAACATCGGAAATTCGAGATGAAGATTGAAACGACGAGACTCTATCGCGCGCTTTCCTTTGCTTCAACTTTCAGGACACTCTATACACACATATTTACGTACAAAAAAATATGGAGCTTTGCTAAACTCCAGTCAAAGATTTATTTGCTTATTTACTTATAAAATGTACAAAGTAGCACGAAAAACCACTTTCCGTCAACCAACATCTCACTTTGTCATCAACTTCTTCATATTCAACGAATCCAAATTGTTGCAACCGAGATCGATGGAAATTACAAACTAATAGCAACCGATTTTTAATTATTTGCCAAATGAAAATGTCAATTAATCGGAAAAAGAATTTTTTGACAGCAAACGTCAAATCTTCCTGCATTTTTTCTGGATCGTATTTTTTTTAAACAATACTTTTTAAACTTTTTTCCAACTTTTAAAAAAATTGCATTTATTATTTTTAAACAAGACGTTTTTTTAAATTTTTCAATATGTTTTTGTATGATTTTTATTTTAATTTTGATCTGATTGTCCTTTGCGTTGATTTTTGGTGAAAAAATTTGATTTCAATCGATACAGTGAATTTGTAAAAATTTGTAAAAACATAAAAATCATGCGATACGAGGATTCGTTAAAAAAGTTAGATTTTAACGAGGATTTTTGATGTTGGATCTTCAGGGATTTTTATATGAAAATATATAAATGTGGCATGAGTAAAAAATGTAATTAAAACGTTGTATTTTTTATCTTGAGTTTTAATGTTCGACGGTGTATCTCTATTTTTCTGGCTTTCTTTATATTTTAGTATCTTTTTAATTCGAGGTAATTGAGCTGCGATAAAAATTCCACCAGGGAGTACAAAGTAGCTTCGCCAAAGTCTCTTATAATTTGTTCTCATTGCAGTTTATGATTGTCAATATTATGCCAAAAAAAAAAAAAACAAAAAAAAACAAAAAAAAACAATTACGTTTCCATGGAACATCCGGTCGACTAATTGCAGATTTTTTTCTAATTAAAAATTCCGTGCATTACGTTGCGAAGGAAGTCGTAATTATATTTGCAACGGAACAAAAGTGCAAAATATGCAACTGATTGATCCTCATTCATGACGATCGCGTTATTTATTTTATTTTTTTCCTATTATGCCATCTTCGTGTAATAAACAATTAAATTTTTTTTTCAATTGTTATTTTACTCCCCCTTAAAATCCTGATTTTTTTGACGTTTCACGAATTCCCAAGTGTTTCGTATTTTTTTCTGTATATAAAGAAAACACTTTTTTTGAAACGATACTTTTTATTCGTGCTGTCGACAATAATGATTCGAAACGTCATTTTTGTTGTTGTTCTCGTTGCTCTAACGTCATGCGTGAGTTTTAAATCTTTCTTCAGTTTTTTCACTATTTTTCAATTTTTCTTTTTTTCACTGTTTTTCGATTTTTCTTTCTTTCCCTATTTTTCAGTTTTTCTTTTTTTCACTAATTTTCGATTTATCTTTCTTTCCCTATTTTTCAATTATTCTTTTTCTCACTAATTTTCGATTTATCTTCTTTTCCCTATTTTTCAATTTTTCTTTT